>JAGFPH010001043.1:118168-128578 GCA_018207615.1 Philaenus spumarius
AATATAGATTTAATTGTAAAGTAAAGTAATTGTGAGGGTTGTAGTAAGTTATTGCTTTTGTTCCTTGTTTTGTGGATCAGGGTTTTTATTCAAATCAGTGTAGACCTTCAGTATTAAAATCACAAAAAAATTAAGAAAGGTTTTTTTTGTTATTTTTGACAATTTTGCATTTGGCGGTTAAGGTCGAAAACTTGGATTATTCATCATAAACAAATCTTCAAAAATCTGGATTTGACGCAAGGTCCCCTCTCTTTCTGGCGACAAGGTTACTAAACTTTCTGGGTTTTTTAGCTTTTATAGTTTAGTGTTGCAGTTAGCTTTTAACCGATCCAATTATTTTTGTGTTAAATGATTTAAAATACCTGTGTCTGTATGTATTTTCTTACATAGATGATACAAAAATACTGTAAATTATCCCATTAATAACCGTCCGATTTTGAACTTAATTGATGTAAAAGTTTTAGAAAATTCAAAACATTTCTTAATATTAAATTTTTTTTCCCTCAATTGATTTTATTAATTTAATTTTACATATATCTTAAGATTCTGAATTTATTACCATATTTTTTGTCATTCAATTCTCAAATGACTCACAAATAGCCATGTATTTATTAAAATTATCCATGTATAATCAATTTTAAAATTCACTGATTTTTAAAACGGCGCAAAACTAACCTCGAGTAGAGAATTACTGTGGAGTCTTATATTCTATTGCTGTGCTATCTAATATATGTATTTGAATATCAGAAACATAGATTTTTTTTGTGAGACATATTATGGAAAGACAATCATTATAATAATTGATTAGTAATGTTTTGCTTGACATCTTTGCTTAATGTTGGTTAGAATAATGAAGACATGTAGCAGCTTATAACTCAAGTAAACCAAATGCCAGTACCTAGGCTCAATCCTACACAAATGTGTTAGAGGTTCAAGACATGCTTGTTTAACCACTTCATCACTCTTCAGAAATGTGTTGGAAAAGCAACTCGTGTGTACTGTGTTGTTTTTCCTTTCATTTCAAGTTGTTAGTTTTAATGTTAGTAGATTGTCATTATGTATATGATTTCAGTGTTTGATTTTTTTTCAGATGATGAAAAGTGAACGAGCACAGTGGAAAGAAAAGTTATCTTCTCAGGAACTAGAGTATAAGACAAAGTTGGCTACATTGGATGAACAGTTGAGTAAACAGAGAGAAAGAGCACTAGCTTTGATGAAAGAAAAAGAAGAAGAGATTGAATCACTGAAAGCTAGTTTTAACACATTTATTCCAACAAGATCTCGTCTTCGCTCTCACTCATCAGATTTTGTATGTACTGGATTTGGAAAAAATGTATTGAATAAAATACCAAAATACATTGATTACTAGTAAATATAGAGTGATTCAGAAGGAAAAGTCAACAATGCGAGAGATGATAGGAGGCGTCATAAGGAGTAAAATGTTTTATGGGAATAGTTACTTTGTTGAGACATACAGTAAAGTCCGCTTTATCCGGCCTAATAAGGCGGAGTACCAGGCCGGATACCATAAAAACCGGATAATCCGGTACAGGGTTAAAATAAGCCAATAAACATACATGAGAAAACTTTACAGTACTACTGTAATTTAAATTGGAATCATTCAATAAAACAACAAATAGATGGACCAAATCTTGGGGTTTATTATAGTAGATACAACCATTGTTACAAGTGTAACATATTTTAACTAGAGTACTGTACGTACAATATTGTATAAAAACCTCAAACAAATTTTGCATTAAAAGTTGTATAAAAATGATGGAGCAAATTTAAATTTAATGAATTAATGAAGAATATGAAGTGAATTGACTAATTTTTATAATCTTATGGTAAATTATTGAACTTAAATATAATTTTAAGGCTCAAAACTTGTTAAAATGTATTTAACTAAAGATTTTACATTTATTAATCGTCACTACATTGCAGGTGTTCTTACATTGTAAGATGTTTTCGGATCGCTTAGATAGTGCTTCATTTATTTCATTATATTCTTTGGATGCTGTGCGGATAATACGAGGGGTCGGATAAACCGGACTTTACTGTACTTTGCTTTCTACTTGTTTGAATGTTTTATATAAATTGAATACAAATTACATAGAGGGTGGTTCAGATATGCAGAGACTTTGAGGATTTTTTCTTCATTTAAAATAAAGAAAATTTTATATAAACTTATGCCCTAAAACACTTAGTATGCCACATATATGACTCTTAATTTAAAAAATCATGTCTTTGGAAATAGATAGGATATTTATTTCCTCACTTTATTTATGTAACATGTTTATTGGAACACATAAATTTGGTCAGGCGATGATAACCACCCAGGTTTTTCGCCCTTTAAAAAAAAAAAAATTTGGTTCCTAGAATCTCATTACATTTATAATTGCAACTCAAATGAGTGGTGTGAATCAAATCTAGCATATGGTAAAACCAGATCTTTTGCAAAAGCTAGGTTTGGAGTGAATAAATGTGGGTAACATTTGCAAGGAGTACTGGATACCTAGCTTATGCTTATGCTGGATATTGGTGTGAATAAAAACTTTGTATTTGCTACAGCTTTAACTAAGAGATTTTTAAGTGTGGTTGTGGTAACACTTCTCTTTTCCTAGCATATGCTTTCACCATTTTAGTTAGCATGCAGCGTTCTTGATCGAAAACAGTGAAGGAGAAGCTCATTCTAGGTCATCATGTCACAGTATTCTTTTTAGGGACTCAGGTTACAGGTTAACTCTTTGGTTGATCCCCCAGTTTATCTGGACTCATTCCAGGAAGAGAGTTATATTAGAAAGTTGTTTCGGCCAAAATCGATAGAAAAGATTTGCAAAATGTGTTTGAGTAGCATTGAAAAACATACCAAAAGTAATAAGTTGTGCTGTAATCATGACAGATCGTTTAAACCTATCATGTGCCACATTTAGTTTTTGCTTACGCTTTCCCGGATAGCTCTAGATGAAGACTAATGTTTTCTCCAATTTTAAGAATTTTATTCACACACATCAGTAGCAAATCATTGTAGCAAACACTCAAATGGCTTGCATATGCTAAGATATTAAAAGCTTAGTTTTATTCACACCACTCAATAAACTAATAACATTAGGCTTATCAATCCATCATAAAGTTTTGGGTGTGTACGTTATATGTGATTTGAGTAGGACACTTGATTTTGTTAGACCTGATATAATTGGTGGAGGAAAACAAAATTGTATTGGTTTCATCGCAAAAGATTTGCCACTTTTCGGTCATATTTGAGAGACTGGAAACAGCTTTAGATATAAATGGCATATATTAAAATTAAAAATAATAATACTACTCTGGGCGTTCCACAGGGTTTGGTGCTGGGCCCAATATTATTTTAATTATATTATTAATTTATGTTTAAATGTTTCATGTTCCTCAACTATTTATATGGAAGACACTTCTTTGCTTGTAAGTCACAAAGACATTTTTCAATTGGACAAAGTATCAATTATTGTTTTAAACGAAGCAACTGACTGGTTTGAGATAAATAGACTATTTTTAAATGAAGAAAAAACTCAAAAACTTTTAGTCACTTTAAAAAATAAATATAAACATAGTTATAAGCCTTCTAATGAAAAAGTTGTAACTTTATTTGGCGCAAAATTGTATAGTAGCCTAATTTCTTTTGGTCAGAACAGGTAAATTATGTTAACAATTTGTCAACGGTGATTTATTTATTAGTGAATCTTAAGAGGCAAGTGTTTAAATATTTAAAAATAGCATATTTTGCTTTCTTTGAAAATATTCTAAGATGTGGACCTTTCATTTGGAGAATTGGAATAGCATGCAAATAATTTTAATTCTTCAGAGAAAAGCTTTAAGGATATTATAAAATTCAACATTGCAAGCCACTGTTTGTTGAAACTAGTATTTTGACTGTTTTTAACTTTATATTTTTGAAGTTGTAGTGGATGTAAAGAATAATTTACATATGTATCCAGTTAGAGGACCAATGCATAATTATAATATCAGTTATTAGAATTACCATTTAGATTTAGGAGTCAAACTTTTCAACAAACTGCCTTCTCTTTTCAAAGCTTATTAAGTAATGAGTTGTGTCATACATTTTAAGGTTGGGGCTGAAAGTGCACCCGTTAACCGGAATTAATATTTAAATTGTAAAATTAATATTGAATAAGCCTAGGCCATCTGTCGTGTTAGTATTAAGATTTAATTACTAAATTAATCCTGTATGTGACAAAGTCTATTGCAATGTATGTACATGTGCTGAAGGACTAATAACTGTTTTGTTCTGTTCAGTAGACAATTACCATAAATTTATATTTTTAATTTGTTGTCAACAACTCGGTTTTGCTGTTAAAAATATTTTGTCTCTTGTAAATTTTGTGTAAACTAAAGTTAACGGTTTTTGAGATATTTTAAACTAAACGTATTAAACATTTGTCATTTTGAAAATATTGAAGTCTTTGTTTTTGTTGCACTTGTAGAAATTAATAAAAATAATTCGATCACGCAGCTGAACCGTTGAAATGAATTGAGCAAATTTCCAAAAGTCTAAGTTAAACAAAAATTAAAATTTAATTCCAAAAGCAAAAGTTCAGTTTATACGTTTTAGGGTTTGAACTATTTGAGAAATTGGTCTACTCACGAAAGCGTTGAGTAGCAGCCAGTGAGTACGACATATATTAGTAAACATTTTTTGCACCTCAGCCCTCAACCCAGGATTACTCGCAGCTGAAACACTTGCTTTGCGAGTCAGCATTGGGCTCGGCCTTGCAGCCTTGGATTATGGTCTGCGCTTGGCCAGTTTGTACATCGACTTTGCTACTCTTTTGGTACTTTTTAAGGTATTTTACGTTTTGGGGAAACCAGACGGGCTGCTAGGTTTGTAAAAAACCCAAATGTACACAATAATCTCTTATATTCATTTGTTTGGAGAAAACCCCCAAAAATTCATTTAAGCATGAAAAATCTCAACAAATTGTTACTTTCTTCCAAAAAATGTGCTTTTAGTTGTTGGATTTTTTGCTAACAAACTAGTCTGAGTGACTTAGAAAATCAATTTGTGCACAAAATTTGGACCAAATTGAACGTAAAACATGACTGTTAGAGGTGATCACAAATGTTTATTGAGATCCCAAAGACCCCAAATGTGTTCTGTGGACTATGATCGGTGCCCATTGATTACTCCCACCCTTAGGTCTCACTATAAGAGTCTTTCCTTTGGAAATTCACTAATAATGCCTATAATAAATTTGAACCTTATATCTCGTTTACTTTCATATGTTTTACTGTATGTTTCTTTTATGACTAATTATGGGGAAAATTTGTGTTTTGGACCTATGTTTATAAACAATTTGTTAGATCCCAGTCTCAGCATATTTTCATACCCTGTTTATAAAAATGTTAGTAAAAAAACACTCATTACAATTATTTATTTCAAATTTGTTATCTAGGTTTATAAAGTAAAAACATAATTGGATAATCTTTTAGAACAGCGACAGTTTAGGATGAGATTTAATGTTGTAAAATATAAACAGTATAATTACTTTTATTTTAACTATACAAGTGTGTTAACTAGAAACAACAATCACCACTTTACAAATAATTTTAATATACAAACATTCATGTACATTATTTTGATAATAAAATTTAACCAATATTATAGGTTTTAATATTGAATTTGTTTGTATGAATGGAGTATTTCATAGCAATATTAAAGTTGTTTGATTTTGAACAAAGTTGACAAATCAACATTTCTCAAACTAAACTAAGTCCTGTAAAGTAATTAATGAGCAATAAGTGAGTAAAGTGAGCAATTGTATCAAAATAAGAAATCACCTTATCTAATTTTTTGTTAGTTTAAATTTGTGAAAGAACGTCATTTAATTTTTTTTAACAGGTTTGCTACTTTTGAATATTGCAATGGATTACATTATTTTGGATTTTATAGGATGGAGGAGATCCTGATGTAGATACAGACATATTAGGCGACGGAAGACACATGCTTCATTATGCTCAAGAATCGGCTAGGTATCAGGTTGATGTGGCGAAACTGCGGAAACAAATACACAGACTTGAAACTACTCTGCGAGATACTCAAAGAGCTGCCGCAGAAGAAAAAGTTTCTTTACTGCAGAAGATTTCAGATTTATCAGAAATGGTTGACAGGTAAGATATCTTTCAGCAATCAAATAATAATTCAATTTTATCAGCACGAATTAAAAAAAAATAAAATGAACTATAAAATAAATGCATAGTAATAATTCACAATTCCTTGCTCTTAGGTAGGTTTTTGTTTATACAGGGTGTGAAATAAGTCATGTATAAGCCTCGATATAATTTAAATGGATTGCTATATGAACGTAAAACCTCTACTTACCTATTATAATACTTTAACTGGTGTTTAAATGGGTTAAAAATGTTGAACCATTTTTGAAACAGGGGAATAAAGGGGCCAACTTAAATTGTTTAGATAGCAACTCCTAACTTATGACATATCATTGGAAACCCCTTTAAAAACCATGAATTTCTGCGGTAAAAAAATAAAAATGAGCTAACGCACTCGTTCTCTACGCTCAAAAATGTTATTTTGTAAGTTATTTTTTTAACTTTATATTATTTAAAAGACGGAAAGAAATATGCAAAACCTGATCTAGGGACTGTTATTCACCGTAAGATGGACCATAGAAAATTTATTTACAAATTCCCAAAAACCCCCAACTCAAAGAAATTGTGATTTATCAAATGTATGCCCTTTAAAAATTATGAATCTCTGTGATAAGAAAATAAAAATTTGTTAAAGCCAATTCGTTTCCTACGCTCATAAATGTTATTTTGTTAATTATTTTCTAGAAGCGTATAAAGATATGTTATCACACTATGAACGTTGTAATAAATTATTATTTTCTTAGTGCAATAACCTAACTTTATAAAATTCTATAAAATAATTTATAAAATTATAAATATGAGCATAGCGTAAGAATCGGCTTTAGCCGATTGCACAGAACTATAATCACAGAAATCCATGTTTTTTTAAAGGACATCAATTTATTGTATCACAAGCCACATGTACATTACAATTTATTGAGTCGGGAGTGGTATGAGGCTAACGGGTGGGGTTTGGGAGATTGTTTTACTGTTTTGTAAATATGGTTTCTATGATTCCCACTGACTGTGAATTACAGTCCCTTTATCAGATTTTGCAAATCTCTTCCCGTCTTTTAAATAATATAAACTTAAAAAAATAGCTTACAAAATAACATTTTTGAGCGTAGCTGATTTTTATTTTCTTACCACAGAAATTCATGGTTATTGAAGGGCTTTCCAATGATAGGTCACAAGATAGGGGTTGCCATTTAAAAAAATTAAAGTAGCCTCCTTTCCCCCCCCCCCCCAACATTTTTTTTTACCTTCCATTAAACACCAGAAAAAGTGTCTTAATATATATGGTAGAGGTTTTACGTTGATATAGCAATCCATTTAAATTATATTGAGGTGTATCATAACTTATTTTACACTCTGTATATTTGTTATGTTGCAATATAATTATATTTGTTTATCCTGATAAGTTTGGTAAAAGAGATTACCTCCTGGTAAAATACAGAGTGATTGAAAAGTCGTGCACATCAAAAGGTAAACAAGTAGAAAAAAGTAATAATGCAAATGTATTTTACAAACTTGAATTATTATAAGTATACGCAAATTACTTACAGTTTTTACAACACATGCTCAAAATGGCTGCCTTGTTCAGTAATGCATGCATGAACTCGTTTTACCATGTTTAATGACACTTTTTTCAGCATGTTTACACTGATGCTGTTGATTTCCGTTGTTATGTTCATCTTCAGTTGATCCAGTGAATGTGGCCTGTTTATATAAACCAAAAAACTCATGTAAGAAATGCATAGTGTCATTAGATGTGTGACATGTGGCACCGCAAAAGCAACGAAATAAACTGTGTAATGATGCCTTGGTACACAATACTGTCCACAGTACCTTCATAAAAAATAGGGCTCACTATTCTACGACGTGATACAGCACACCACACTCCGATTTTCAATCAGTGTAAGTGGGTTACGTGGAAGACATGAGGATTTTTGATCTACCAAATTCTTGTGTTTTGACTATTGACATAGCCACTGAGGTGAAACCACTCCTCATCAGTGAAGAAAACACAGTCAAGCTGTACAATTCCATTGGTATCGACGAATGTCCGAAACCATCTACAGTATAGCAGGCGCTTTTCTTTATCCGGCTCTTTCAATTCCTGAACACTACATACGTGATACGCACAAAGTTTTAACTTCTTCATCGTTTTCTCAGCACTACCATATGATGATAATCTTCTCAAACTTTTTGAAGGCGAGCGAAGCAACACATTTCTAACTTTATTCAGTTTAGCGTCCGTCAAAATCACCGGCCTCCTGTCTTTTCCTGTCTGCAAATGATCAACATTCACGGAAACGGGCGATTAGTCTCGTTATTGTTGAATTATTAGGCACTGCGGCATCTGGATATTTCTTACGAAATTCGTTTACAACATGCACGTATGAATGAGTTGATAAATACTGTTCAACAATAAAAACTCGCTGCTCTTCAGAAAACAACATGTTAACAAAGCAATAACCTCAACAAAACTATAGACTTAATGTGGTCTGTATGCATTTCATTGTTGTATAGATTTGTTGTAGGTACTACATGTGATGATATCTTGCGGTAGCCAACATAACTAATACACGGAAACTACTATTTACAGTAAGTTACATTTACATGTGCGCGACTTTTCGATCTCTGTGTATTATGAAAATTGTAATTTTCTTTTTGTAATGACTGAACAGTGTGTGGCAGCAATGCTACCTATCAACAATAGGCATAAATTTTGCTCAGTTCGAGCAACAATGTCTTTCACACAGGGATAAATCTTTATTGTTACATCGAATCAAAATCGTGAAGATGTTTTTATAAACCCTTTTCCAGATGCTACTGTATCAAACAAATCCACCAATTGTCATTGTAGTTACTGGTTTTCAAGATACAGGAAGCGTACACGATCATCATCAGTTGTCCAACTGTTCCAACTGAAGTCGTCTAGACACGATAATCAAACTTTCTTTGCTCTCTAAAAAAGTCTGAATTATCCTGCGGAAGTATTCATAAGGTTTTTAAAATAAGTTGCTAAAATTACTTCCGGACTGGATTAAACTAATTTATCAATTCCAAGAACCAGTTCAGGGAGTAACAAGTGCAGAAATGCCAGAATACAAAATAAGTATGGAATTAAGAAAATCCCCATGTGTTCTACAAATGTCCGTCGCATATGTTAAAAAAATGTCATGTAGTTTGCCTGGTTTTGAATAAGAATTGTTGGATGTATGTTTTTTTTTCTGAAATGGACACTGCTGAACGGAAATAATAACTAGGCTACAGTAGAACCTCGCGATATCCTTATCCGAGCCTCAGTGATCCAAGTTTCGGTATTAACAGAGCCAAATGTTAACAGCTAAAAAAAAGTTTTGTCAAAATCAATTCTGTTAACTTACAAACTGTTAAATAAGTTAACTGAATTGATTTTGATAAAGAATTCATAGCTTGAGAGGATTTCTCAATAAGTAAATTTATAATAAAAACTTTGTGTTAGATTTAACAGAAGGAAAAGAAAAGAATAGTTTGGCTTGTACATTATGAAAACTCTTTACCTAACGCAATGGTATGGGTGACATTTGGCGGACAGGTAGTATAGTGAATGACAAAGCCGTCTCGGGCCTGTTTACACTCACCTCCTCGCAACATTGTATTTAGGACTCACCATCCTTTCCCACAAGTTTGTTCCCCCTGCTACTGTATTTTGTTCTTTTGTTTTTAGTCGGTGTCGGTGTTAAACTTTGTGAATGAGAGTGTCATTATGAGGGGAAAGCGAAAGTGTGTTGTTTTACCTTTAAATAAAATAATGGGAAGCAATTAAACGATTAGATGGATGTGATTCTATAAGAACCATGGCAGTTATTTAGGTGTTGTGGAAGAGACTTCGGGGACTGGAGACGAAATAGATCAGGAGTTGAAGAGTGGGTATCTCAACGGTATTCAAATAAAGAAGAGGCTAAATCAATGAAAAAACTTCAGAGGCATTATTTTTGTGGTTTTTATTACAGTATCTACTGTATGTTTCATTCGAGTACATTATCAAACTTTCTTTGTTTATTTAAAACTATATTATTTATAGCCAAATAAAATAAATTTTGAAGTATGGCTGCAAATCAGCCTATAACGACCGGGCCTATCGTATTGTCTGAGTTTTTGGTTATCTGAAGTCTACCCGGTTCCAATTACCTCAGATAGTCAAGGTTATACTGTATGTAGTTTGTGTTACGAAGTAGTTTGTGTTATGATGTAGTTTGTGTTATGAAGTAGTTTGTG
>JAGFPH010001043.1:142550-160271 GCA_018207615.1 Philaenus spumarius
ACGAAAAACTGGAATATTGAAGACGGTAAGTCTAATATTTGATTTATTAATTTTATTCAACATTAACACTTTCCATGCTGAGCGTGGTTAAAGCCGAAAAAAATGTAAATCGCCATGACTGAGCGCGGCTTGAACCGCACATGCACTATTCTTTTTACATTGGAAAAGTGGGGATTTAGTCATTGCCTATGGCCATATTTCGTACCTCAGTAGTTAGTAAAGACCTTTCTACGAGTATTGTTAGCGTAGCATAGGAGAATATCAACTACAACGAAAGTTATGTGTTCAAAAACTGCCGTTTTTGAGCCAAGTTTTCGACCATTCCGCCAATATTTCCACAATTAAAGGTAAGTTATTTACATATCATAAATCAGATATTTCACCGTATTAGTGAAAAATAAAACTTTAAAATAACAAAATTATGTCATAACAGTTAATTTTTTTGCTTTGACCTCTTTTTCTCTTGGTTTATGAATGATTAGTATTTTTATATAAATCTAAATTAATATATTATGTACATTTTTGAAATATTTTCATAATGGTTCGTAGTAGAGGAGGAAAGCAAGAAATTTAAAAATAAAGAACTTACATCTTAACAGTTCATTTTTTGCTTTGTCTTCATTTTTCACTTTGTCCTCATTTTATCTTTCTTCTCTTTGTTTATGAATGATTAGTATTTTTATATAAATCTAAATTAATATATTATGTACATTTTATAATAAAATTCAAATAAAAACTTATTTAGAAAAAGAAAAATTTACTATCATATATTATGATAAAGTAACAAGTAATTTAATTTTGTGTCACTGTTATTTTGATAATTTACGAATTATGTTATATAAACATTTTTATTGAACATTCATATTTTACTAGCACTTGTTTTCAAAAATAAATAAAAATTCATAAATAAATTTCATTATTGACATTTTTTATTGAATAAATGTGTTTTACGTAAAAATATTATTATTCATAAAAGGTTTTATAACTTAATTAAAAAGATTCACAAAAAATGGGCATGAAATTAATAGATTTTATTATGTGGTTATAAACGTGCTCAGTCATAGGTCAAACTGATATGACTGATGCGGTTAAAGCCGCAAGCTCGATCCAAGGGCGCCAATTTGCTAGTCATTGGTAATAGGACCGTAAAATGGCGTAGCACGGAAAGTGTTAAAATTTGACAGGTAGCCTAAGAAGTTTATTGTGCTTTGGCTATTTAATTTTTACATTAAATGATATGGTTCAATATAAATAAAAGTAAATATCTTCAGAACAGTTTGAGATATGGATGTGCGGTTTCCATAATTGATTTTGTCTTAAAATTCTACATTGGAATGATGTATCACATGACCACTTTCCAACTAAAAAAATTACATTCAAAATGGCGGATCCAAGATGGCGGACCAAATTTTTGACATCTTAATAAAATAGAATTTTTACATAGAGTAGGTTCCTCAATCACATCTACCTTAAAATTTTCCTTATATACGAAATATTAAGCCGTTCTCAGACTTTTCATCCACTCTGTATATAATTAGCACTTCTTATAAGCTACAATATGATGTTAACTACGAAAATTTTAGAAATTAACCTATAAATGAAATAATTAACTATATTACATTGTGTGTCATTAAGCACACAATAATAATTATAGACGTAAGTCTAAATATTTGTTTTTTTGGATAAGTTTGGAAAGGGTCCTTATTTTTATCATGGAGAAGCCTGCAAGAACAGGTATGAAGTTTGCATTAAGGTAGCCTAAGCGTATAATATTCTCTATTCAGTTAATCCAAGACATCACGAATTCTATCACATTATTAGAGCATTTTCATAACCTACATTTTTGTCATTTGGGTCTTTCGTAAACTGTAATATTGATCTATTTATACAGAGTACCGGTAGTGTATATTATAATACATTTTGTAATAGAAATGTTTTATAAAAGTTGTAGGCTACACAATCAAATTATTGTACAAATTAATTCTCAGAAAAGATATTTGACAAACATCTTGTGTACTGTAATATCGGGCTAGAACAAAACGGACAAAGTTCTTGAGTTCCTGTAGGGGGAAAAGGAGCTGATCGGGTGAAGTCGGGATGAGAGCCGAATCGCAGCATCCCTGAACTGACGCAAGTCGACCCTCTTCTCGTGTCAATCGATGCCTGGCGCCGCAGCGAGAAGGATGCGGTGGCGCTCGCCTCCTACTTCTCCGGTGAGTAAACATAATCGACCTATATTTTGATGATCTTATTTACCGACATTTTAATTTAGATTTAACCTAACTATTTTAATACGAAATAAAAAACTGCCTTGAGAAATATAATAGTTAACTAAATTGTCGCTAGTTAGGCCTAAACTACCGACAAATTAATCATATTACAATTTTGAAGTGGTTCTCTTACGTAAAAGGTGTACACTTTTAGCAACGTATTTTAAAGGAACTGTAAGAGGAAAAATTGTAAATATTGTGTGAGAAATTTAAGAGGGGAAAACACAGTTTAAAATACAGTAATTATTGTAAAATATTGCATTTTTGAAACTATTGCGATTCCTTTAACTTGCCTATACGTAACTGTTACGAAGATAAACAAAATAAATACAACTTAATTGGTTTAAACTAAATTATTTACGAATTTGTTTACCTTAAATATGTATTTTAAATCTGCTACTTCTAAAAGAATTTACAATGAGAGCGAATGTAGAAAATTAAAAACCTAAAATTCGATTAATTTTATCTCCCGAAAATCATTTCTGTTATGGAACTGGGCAATTAAATTATGCGTTTGCGTTTAATTTTTACATGTTTCTGTTAAGTGTTTACATACACATTTTCATTAGACTACTTGTCCTTTTCATTATTTACCAGATTAGGCCTTTAGAGTTTCATGTGGAGCTAATATAGACTTCCAGTTGTTTGATGATTATGACTATTATTGTTGGTTAGGTTTTATTAAAACAAGCAAATCGTTATATTATTTCATTGTGAATTATATTTTGAGCTTCTGGTTACTTTGTTGAAATTGATTAAAATATAGCAGTAATCAGATAAAACCCGAAAATCCTAACCAGCATTTTGGAAAAAAAATCAAATAAACATTTTATAAACACCTTTCTTCTTTATAACTATTTACCCTAGTATAGAAAAGATATGATTATTTAGACAAAAAATAGTAAACTGTCATACCAATACATTTAGAAAGCTTGATTTTGTAGAAAACTCAATATTAGTTTATTTTAGCTAGATAATAAATGTGTGTATTAAAATCTTAGTCATATTATTATGAAATTAATTAATTGACGGGTTCTATAGTAATGTAAATTGAAGACGTTATCTTCGCGTAGTCACAGTATAACAAAACATAATGTCTTTAACAAAATATTGTAGAGATCTTTTGAGTTAAAGTAATAGGCTGTAACACTTGGAACAAATTAGCAGTCACTTGGTAGGGCTATCCCGAATATTTCTTACGACAGAAATTAAATTAAATTGGGACCTTAGAGACCCAATACAGTTTAAACTGATTAGACTTACATTGCATGTAAACATTTTTTAATATTATGTACACGGTATCCTGCAATCACTCGTGATACTATTCGCTTTACATCATTGTCAAGCTGTTAGTCTACTTTTATTTCGGACCGATTGCAATGTCTTGTAAGTATATTGACGTTCTGGTAAATGAAATATTTCACACATTTACCGAAATTAACAATAATAACTTGATTGCTTTCGAATGTATATTTCAGAGTGCCCATTCTCTCCTTAGTTAATTTTCAATTATTAATTTCTTTTAATTGATTTCTTATTTTTATGTACTGTAAGTATATAACTAATCTACAGATTATATTATAAATAATATATTACTCACTTTTGAAGTACATGTTTTACGTTTTTAACTTATCTCCAACAAGCCTTAGAAAAACTTTCTCCTACCTTATAACATAACATTATAACTTAACAAGTTACATAAGTATATATGTACAATAATTTCAAACAAGCATTTACAATATCAGAGTTAGAGATAAGATTAAATGATATAAACAACACTAATGTTAGTACATTTCTTATATACTTACAGATTAGTTAAATTAGTTTATGGAATTATGTTTAAAACGGATTTTGTCAATTTGAGGCTGTACATAACAAAATATAGGTTGTTCCATGTATTGTTCAGAGTTTAACGTTAAATAATTACTGAAATGATTATATATAGGTGCAGTAAAACAATAAACTAGTGATGTATTTTCATTATTTGTTTGTACTTTTGTAATACTTAACCCTTAGTTGGACGCACCCCTTAGTTAGTAGGCGCCAGCGGCGAAATCCCTGCACATTCATTTTCCAGAATTTCTATCGCTATTTTGCAGCATTTCAAATTTGGTAGTGTTCAATTTTAGTTGCATAAGGATAGCAGCGTATAAACTTGGCAGTTGGGCCTCAGATCGGAAGATGCCCCCACGATAAACCCCCCCCCCCATGTATTTGAACCGGGTTTTACGTTTTGATCAATTTTGAGGGAACCAAGCAAGTTATAAGGTTGTGTAAAAAAACAAAATGTGCAGAATAATATCCTACATTTATTTTGTTATATAAAACTCTAAAAAAGTTTCATTGTCATACGAAATCTCAAAAAATAGTTACTTCCGGTCATAAAAACGTGCTTCCGTTTGTTGGATTTTTTTGGCTAACGAACTCATCCGAGCTCCGTAGACAACCAACATCCGTACCAAATCGGACTTAAAATGCGGCTGGTAGAGTGCGAATACATATATAATTTTTAATGACACCCCAAAATGTGTTCTGGAGACCATGATCGGTGCTCATTTACCACTCCCGACCTTAGGTCTTACCATAAGAGTCCCTACAATAGCTCATCTTTCCTATGGAAGTTTGCTAATAAAAAGAAAAAATGGAAGGTGATGAATGTTATAATTCTAGCTACATAGCGTCCGTAGGAATGTACCTTTTGGAAAATACAACAATTGCAGCTAAACAATGTTGTTGGCAACACAGACTGATGATTTGTTAAAATGAAGCAAGGGTGGCACATATTTGTTTGAAAAAGGTCAGAAGAAAGATACCTGGAACATTGTTTGTCAACATTGAACAGTTACAGCTTTATTTAAGTTTTTCTGAGAATGCGGGTAAATCCCCGCCCAGCTCCTAACTAAGGGTTAAATATTTATAAGACTAATATTTAGAAAAAATTAGTTTTTAAATTTGGTTTAAGGTACTTATAATTTCTTGTAAAATTGTTCGATTTGGCTGTAGTTCTTTCATTTTTAATTGGAAATAGTTCAAAATTCCTAAGAAATTTTTTGATAATATTCTACTACTTTTGATCATTGTCAAACATTTTATTTTTAGATATGTTTCTAAATTAATTAGATGATACTTTCTTGTTAGAACTTCCTGTCTTCGAATCTTTGCGCTCAATACATTAAAAACAATAATTCTTTCTTTTCAAAGAAAGTTTAGAAAATAAAAAAGTATTATTTTTACTTTACAGAAAGGGCGAACTCAAACGGCTGAAAATGAAAGCAACACATTTCCTACAGATACCTTCAATGATCAAGCTCTGCCAGTTCCTATACAGATATTTTTGTGGCAACAAATAAGGTAAGTCAAGGTCCTAAGGTGTGTAACATAAAACGTTTCCATCTCAATTACTAAGTCTGAATTAAAGATAAAGAAAAACTTAACAGCTTTCATACTTTTGACTATGTTAATAAACAAAATTAAAGTGACTATAGTTATTACATAAAATATTTAACAGAAAATAGAAACAATATTGTGGCACCAACTTAATGAAACTGGCATGAAAAAGCAATGATCATTTCAAGAATTTAATTCCTATGTCTGGAATTTTTTTAGAATGTATATAAAATATTAGGATAAAATATAAAATAAATATACAGGATGTCCCTTTGTTTTTTGTACAAAATAATTCTTATTTAGAGAATGGTTTGACTGATTGAGTTCAAACTTGGCATGAAGTTTAACCTAACAAAGTATAACTCAAGAAAAATAAGTGATTAAATCCAATCATGAGTTTCAAAATGGCGATTGTTTGAAAATGTATAACCTAAATCACTCAAGAGCCGTACATTTTAACAAAACATTTCAGGACACCTTTTTTTAGCCCTTTTGATTCCCTTTTGGATGGTGTAACTGTCAAAACAATCGGATGAAGGATAATAGCTAAGTTAAAGATAATGACAGGAAATGTACATACAATATTGTAGTATTTACTGTGTTGGTGTAACAAACCAATTAGGCCTATAACACATAACTTTACTATTATCCTTTATCCGATTGTTTTACAATTACACCATCCGATAGGTAACCAAAAGAGCAACAAAAAAGGTGTCTTGACATTTTTTTAAATAAGATTTTTTTAAACCTGTTTATACTAGAATTTAAAATTTGTTCAAATGTCAATCATTTTAAATTCTGTATATTTGTTTCTGATAACACACAAGAGTTGACCATCTGTTTCTTATGTGTAAAGATATAGGTATAGGCATCCTTTACCCTAAAAATTTTTTAAGTACAATTAGCTACCAATACTTTTAAACTTAAACTAAAACTAAGTATATCACTTACATAATAACAAATTTAATTAATTTTACAGCCCTTTTATCCGACCCAAACTTGGAAAATTACATGAAGCATCATGCATGGTAAGTTAATTTACACTTATATTCTAAGACAGATGAAGTGCATATGTACCAATGGTGTCTAGATACAGCATTTATTTGTGTTAAATGAAAATACATTCATGAAGCAATGAAAGTAAAGTAGACGGTGAAGTTTGTCTGCTTGCATGACCTACCCAATAGTGCAACTTGCGGGCTTTAGAATACATTTAACGATAATATCTTTTTATATTGTATAGTCTACAGATTGTCATTATGACATAAGTTAACTAGTAATGCGAAAAAGGTGATTAGAATAATACACAACTTAATGTAAAATATAAGTAAAGCTGCAAGATTAATGTAATAAAACGTGTGTATTTAAAATATAGTAATTAGGCCAGTATGATACTACTCCAATATAAACACATCTTGTTGCACTCATTTTAGGCTCAGGTAAATCAATGAAAACAGAAACTACCGGTATTATATTATTAATAGTTTCTGTATTCATTGGGTAAATTAACAATATTAGTTTCTAAATAAGTCTTACCTGGAGCACAAACAAAAGATATTTAATAATATTTCCTCTGTGTCTGTAGCACAGACTTTTGTAAAACACACAATTGTTAACCCTTCTTTACAGCAGTCTGGTACACCCTTAGCTTCGTAAATATTTAATTTAAAAATATGAAATTATTTGTAATTTCAAATATATATATCATTGTAACGAGTATTTTATTAAAAAATCAAAATGACTTTGAAATATTTATTTAATTTTACTTGTATGAAAACATAAATTTGCGAAACTAGTTTTATTTTTGAAAAATAATTTTATATTCGTATTTAATTTTGACAAAGCTCAAAATATGAAATGAAATGAATAAAATGTTTACAGCTCTATATAGTACCTTATTTTTTACTTTCAACTTACCCCTTATTCATTGAAAAAAAATGAAAAAGACATAATTGACACAAGCTAGATTCAAGGTCAAAAAAAAAAAATACAACAAACTTAAAATATAATCCTTTTAATATAAAATGTGTTGAAATGAAACATACTTTTATATAAAACCTTCCTAAATATAAAATATGATAAAAGGATAATATGTCCGTCTAAGTGACTTTTTTGTAATATAAGTAGTTTACTTACTTTACATATATTGCTGGCTGACGCATTTCGGAACTAGCTCCATCTTCAGAGTATCACTCTATTGAGGTCGTTAATTTATTGAAGTAAATAAATTAAAGTCCAACACAGCATATACACGCGTACAATATCACAAATAAAATACAACCGCGTGTGCACACCATCGAATATTTTTAACTACTGAGGATACGCGGGATCTCTGACTTGTAGTACCGCTTACTGTTTGCATTTCATATCAATATTCTTAGCAAAGTCATACAAGAGATTGGACTTAAAGTTCAATTGATCATTTAATATATGTTCTGGACTTTTTAAATGCGTTTTATATATTTCGTATTCCTCAAGCACGTCCATTTGTTTGCTCTTTTTGACCGGCAATGGCCCTGGCACTAACTGCCTCTAAGAATGAAGGTAGTTTGGGGCTAGATACCGCAGGTTGTGTAGTGTGGGAGATAAGGAAGAAAAAATTTGCCTCACGGTCTGTCAGATGTATTGTATTTAGATAGGATTAAGTTAAAAACTGAATATTTTCTTGAAATTTATAAGATTTTTAATAAGCGATTACAACTGGCCACATAATAAGATCTTTATTGTTTGAATCATGCTCTATCATACGTTTTAATTGGTATGAATATTAATATTTTTAGTAAAGGACACAGGCACAAGATGTCCTCATCTTTCTTGGTTCGAATTATATTATATTAGACAACTGAAGTTTTCATTTTGTAATAGCCTACAGTAAAACCTCATTAATCCGGACCCCATTATGACGGACTTCGCTTAATCCGGGCAGCCAGTTGACTTCAGGTTATAAAGATTACACTCAGCTAAATTTGGGATAAGCCATTCTAAACTTGTAGTCCACAGAATGGACCTTTCATATTCACAGTACAATACATTTTTCTACATGTTTTATGAATTAACGTATTGTCTGTACATACAACTAAACTCAAAATACATGTACATTTTCTATAAAGGGTGTTTCATTATGTACATTTGTTCATATTAAAGTTATTTCATTTAATCTGGACTTTCAATTTTGCGGACGACTTAGAGCCCTAATTAGTCCGGATTAATGACGTTTTACTGTAATACCAAATTAATAATACCTTTAATAATACCAAATTAAACCAAGTTTTTGAATAAAAGTTAAATATCATAGCTTAAATTATTATAAAACTAAAATTTTAAATCCTAATATTTACCAAAATAAAATTTGACATTTAAAACTCTGGAAAGAATCTTATCTTACTGTAAGTGTAGACAATCAAATTGTGTCACAATATAAGCAAATTGAGTGGTTCTATTTGTTAGTTCAAATAAATTAGTTTTTATTTTATAAACAGATGATTTTCAACATTTTCTTAAAATGTTGATGGCTGGGATTCAAAATTTTCAAAATGTATGGGTTATTTATGATAAATCATTAGGGATTACGTATTTTTGTTTTGGATAATTCATACATATACAAAATTTATTTTTTTGTGTGACTTAAAATGTGTTTAAATGGAACTAATATATTTGATCAATAATCCATAAGTATTTCGATGCCAAGTCAGTTGTGCTATTTCGTGTTACATAATGGTCAGTAAATACGAAAACTTTGAAAATGCTCTTTAGGTTGCACATTATTTATAAGCTGTGAAGGTAAATAAATTATTGCTCTATACTAAGGAATACCATTAAAATTAATTTATACATATTTTCTCTGCAAAATGTAAGTTTAATAATAAAATAAAATAAATTTAATTTAATGTAATTCATAAACAAGTGAAAAATCTACTTATATTATTATCCTACTTTCGTGACTTAACGTACAATCATCAGAGCTCTTACTGGTGAAACATTGGTTAAATCACTTCTCACAAGTGTACTGATAATGGAACATAGTTTTAAAGTTGCTAATGTAGTTATATAATGGATGTAAGTATATATTTTAGACTTATTGTACTTAATCTGTTACTTGGATACATCTTCTAATCATAAGTTTAAAAAAATGTTTGATAGCTAAGTTTTGTATTTCTTTAATGATTTAAATTAGTAGTAGAAGAAGAAACCCTCTAATTCTGATTTTAAAAAAAGGTAATTTTTTTAAAATGTAGCTCTTGTAAACCTGACAATTTTATTTCTTTGATGACAGCATGTAATTATGAACAATACCTTGAATATTTGACAATAATATATTATGATATTTCTGATCTTCAGTAGAACCCCTTTTAACCGGCCTCGGATCAACCGGTCCTCGGATTAACCGGCCTATCCCGTGGAACAACAAAGTTTTTTTCTCTTACAGATTATATTACTGTAACTGGCCGAAGTCTCAAACATTGATTGTTTGACGGACATTTCCTGGAAAATAAAGCTGGGTGACGCAACGTCAGGTGTGCAATGATTGTGTTAGTGTTGTGGCAAGCAGTTCAGGCATTGAAGAAAGTTGTTTCTTCAATGGTACAGGGGAGGGGGAGCGTGAGTTTGATTCCCCTCTTGCTTCCACGGCAACTGTATTTTTTCTTAGAATCAATTGAAAAAGCGGGATCCTTTGTTTCTCTTTCTTCGTCTGTTGCTTTGTCGGAACCTTTACTGAATTTCATGAGAACAAAATATGTAATATTTGTAACATATTGCGTAATATGTTGAGCGGCAAAAACATTCAACGGCATTAGACGTGATGAACGTACGAAAACGGAGAGACTTGGCTTTAAAAAAATCTTTGAAAGTTAAAGAACAGGAAAAAAGAATTGATTTAAAAAAAAAATGATACAGTATATGTAAATTCAGTTTTCAAAGTTTTATGTAAGTTTAAAATGTTTAATTTGTTGGTGTTTGTTTATGTATGTTGTACATATAATAAAAAGGGTTGCAATAACGTCTTATTTGCTTGTTTATGTATGAAATATGTAGGTTATTTTTGAACAAAAATCTATTTTTTACGGGAACCTCGGATCAAGCGGCCAAACATTTAACTAACTGGCCAGAGTCTCGGTCCCGACCAGACCGGTTAAGAGGGGTTCTACTGTATTTGGAATTTTAGCTCATAAATTAAACTGAATACAATTTCTAGTTTATGAAGAATATTTTATTTGTTTCATAAACAAAAATATATTTATTCAATCTGAATTTCTAATTACAACTTAACCTTGCTTATCCGGTTTAATGTAGACCTGTAGTGACAGTTTTTGTTGAATAAAAAAAATTATATTTATTCAATCTGAATTTCTAATTACAACTTAACCTTGCTTATTCGGTTTAATGTAGACCTGTAGTGACAGTTTTTGTTGAATAAAAAAAAAAGTACTGTTGGGAGTACTGTAATCCTAGTATCGATGTTGTATGATAATCCCCTTTAAAAGCAGTGGTTGATACATTTTATAAATAGTTTTATTTTTTTTATTTATAAACTTATTTACTTGAAACTCTTGAATCAAATCATTTCTTTATCTTGTTCATTATTATTTAACCCTACAAATACTGTACAACTGTATAAACGTTGAATAACAAAGTAATTACAATACTAATCAAAATCACTACATGTCAAAGAATAAAACTACAACTTACCGTTCAACGTTAGCAACGTTATTAACTAACTAGCATTGACAGTGCTTTCCTCTTCTCCATGGTTGAAAAATCAACCTATCCCAATCCTACTCATTTTGTTTGTGGCAGTACCATTGAACCCTACTCAGCAAATTGATTAACTTAGATCTAATACTTACAATTGAATTAATATAAAACGATTTTTAAATGTCCGTTAGTTCAGGACTGCTGAATAATCAAAGACTAGATAGTTTAGATTGTAGTGGATAGGTAAAACTAACAAAACATCTATTGAAATTCAGACATTTTTCAGAACCAATAAAACACACATTTTCTTAATTTTAGAAATTCCCTACTGACTTTATGGTTATTATTCTATATATCAGAATAAAAAATTGGTTTAATTATCTAAACAATTTTTTCTTATATTAAAAAATAATACAAATTTGTCTTTCTGTTCAAAAACCTTAAATAAATTATTAATTTGTCCAACATTTAATTCCTCTATAGAAAAGGTATCGATCACATTACAATTATTTCACAATAAGGTAGGTAGATGAAAATCAATGAAAATGTAATGTGTATAATAACCATATTACATAATGTTATGGGGAGATCTTAACCGTAACATTATAACCCTAAATTAAAAAGTAAAACATTCTAAACATTTTCTAATGATTAGAAGAACTTAATCAAATTTTTGTAACGATAAACTTAAATTTTTCAATTCTTGTCTATGTAGTTCAGGTTGAAGGAAAAATGGGAGAAATCATATTCATGTTGTAATTGACCTGAATATAATAAAAAGTCTTATCATTAACTGGGTTTGTAAGTACAGTATTTACTCTAATTTAAGTAATTTCACTTAATCAAGGTGTTTGATACCCTCCATGCGAGTGAACTTGTTTTTGTATGCTGACTGTCTTAGCTGACCTAACCTTGCCACATGATTGTTGTAATGTTGTCTGTGTTTGCTTTTCTTTGTCACCACGCTTCTCCGAGCTAGTTCTGCCAACACGCACCTGGTCACCATGTAAGTGCAACAAGACGCACAGCTTTATTTTTGCAACTGATTTTAGTGTGTATAAATGAGATTAGAGTGCACAATAGACTGCCATTAGATGATCAAATGTTGTTTTGAGTTAATTCAAGACAGTGCATTTGTGGTAAAGTTAGACCATTAACTTGAAATTTATGTATTTGTTTTTTGACAGTAAACCTTAGATTTTATTATTCATTCAATGTTAACATTTGAAGACACTGGCTTGTGGAGGAATAAAGACTTGAAATAGAATCATTAATATCAACTAATTTCAACTTACTATTTTGATACAGATTTATAATTCAGAATTATATATTCTGTATTGTATATTTATAAAATTAATATTAAAACTAACAAAAAGTATTAAATTATTCAGTCCAAAACAATTATTTTTCCTTACTTTAAAGATTAAATTCTCTTATTACCTGTTATAAATAAAAAATACACAATATATAAATGGCAGATATATATTTGCACTTTAAACTCATTAGGGAGGAAATAATATAGGATGTTGCTCACATTTACTATTTTGTTTGATACAGGATGGAAACTTACGATTAAGTGACAATAAAACCACTAGACGTGAAGCACATTATAAATTGAGACTTAATTTTATAAATAAAAAGAAATGAACGTAAATTAATACTAAATAAAAGTTAAATATTTCCTTAAAATAGTGTATATATGCATGATACTTCTCCAGATTAAAATTTTGCATTGTGAAATTTAAATTACTGGCAATTTAAAACAAAAATAAATACAATACTTTAAAATAGACAAAAACAATATACATTCATTTGTTGTACTGCTGTTTTCTGTAATTGGTTAAAAAGTGCATTGTTATGCGTTTCAGACATCTGTACTTACCCTACCTATATTGTTTTCTCACCTTATTGTACTGTTGCTTTCATAATTATATATCTAATTACAGTTTTATGCTACTGAAAAGTACTAATCATTTGTGTAACTTTCTCAAATATTAATATTTTAGCTGGAATTTCATCGTTTGACGAAATCAATGGTTTTGGTATATTGAAAGTTACTTTTAATATTTACTTGTAATTTAGATTAGAAAATAAATTAGCTTGCACAGTTTTGATGAAATGCACATTCGAAACTAAAGTTTATGTTAAATTTTGTACTATATTAAAACTTTAAATTTCAAGTTGTTTTCTTCAGTTTGTTGCTATATTTACCTTCTTCTTTTTTTATCAAAATCTTGTTTTTGTTTGTTTTGTTATTGTAATAAAAAAATGAAAAAATTCTAAGAAATATATAGTTTTAAATTTTGAATATATGAAATTATAAAAAAATCTATGAAGCCATTCAGCATTTCTATTTTATACATAGAAATATTTAATTACACAATATTATACAGTATTTTGTAATTTTGAAATATGCTATAACTATTTACAAAGCAGAATTAGAACACTTAAATAAGTGATTTTCAACCTGTACAATTCATCTTGAGTTTTCTCGTCCATCAATTTGTTACAAGGGCATTCCATGTATTGTGTTATGAACACCAACAAGCTTAAATTTGTGTTAAAATAGTATATTTGACTACATTTGTGTTTACAAATGTGTTTAAAATTTTGTCTTTTTAATTTTATTGCGATTAAATTAACTATTGTTCATATTAATTTGATGTAATAATAGGTAAATAATATTTTGCATTTTGATTTTCAATTTTCAAAGGAACTTAAAGAAGCTTGTAAGGTAAGTTTTTTTGCAATATTGCATGTTCATGTGGTGACTTTCCACTTAGTGTATGTTTTAAATATTAATTAATTCTTTTAGCAACTAATATTTGGTAATTAAATCTTTTTCTCATCATTAGTAAAATTAAAATGATTTTTGATTAATTGATGAAGTAATGATTATTTGAACTGAAAGCTATTGACTTTTTAATTGTTTCGTTAGTTTGTTTTACACCCAATGAATGAAATTGTACAAAAATATTTGATAAAATAAAGCTTTGTCTGGAACCAAATTAAGATATCTTTTGTGTCCATGACACAAAATATTTTTAGTTAATCAAATATAATTTGTTTAGTATTCAAGCAAAATTTAATGTCTCATTATTTATTTGTTCAGCCCAATATTATGATCAAGAATTCAATTTTAATATTGCTTAATCAATCAAAACTTTTTAGCATTTATTAAAAAGAATTATGAATTTTTTTAGTCCGTCAGACGTAGTATTTGAGGAGTTTTAATTTCCCAAAACAAGCAGTCAAGGAAATGAGATTGCAGATTATATTTTTTTGCAATATAGTCCATATTCTTTTTGCAAGTTTAATGTAGGCTAAAACTGCCTGAAAAAATATATAAGTAAAATACTTTTGTGATCAAGATTTGGTCATACCATTCTATTTGGTTGAAGATATCTCCTCTAATATAAATCCCAGGAAAATAAAATTTAAAAAATCACAAAAATAATAACTATTATTAATTGTATACTTGTCAGTGTACTGTTCGTGTTAGTTTAAAACAAATCTGCAATTAATAAGATTTTGTGTGTGTATACATTTTGAACATGACATAAATTTATTTAAAAATATAATTAATAATAAAGAAAACTATACGGTACTATAAATTACTTTAGGAAAACCAAATATATTGATGATATAATATTCTCTGTTAGCGTTACTTATGTTATACATTTTTTATATTTTTAGTCCTTTGAGAAAGTTCTAGTTCAAAACATTCAGTTTGGTCTATCTCCTACGTTGACCGAAGCTATAAAATCAGTTCCAAGATGGAGGCTAGTTCAGGCTTCGTTTTCTCATGTTATGCACTGTGCTGCTGCTTTATTACACAACAGGTAACTAATTAAGTTATACTGTACTGAGAAAACATTTATTCTTATTTTCACATACATTTTTATATAATTTTTGTTACCGTACATTGTCTTTAAAGACAAGATTACAGATTGTTTCATTCAAAGTGACTAACCAAACGCTAAAGGACTACTCAACAATTGCAACAACGGTTCACAAACTTTTGTATTTTGTGACCCCTTTTTCGTCCAGGATAATACAAGGTTCAGCAATGATTCAAATGTGATAATATTCCATTCCCAGTGGCACATTGAATGGGATCCATACCATTATCATAATTTCAAATTTAAAAAATTCAGAGTCATGTTGAATGAGCTCATGATTATTTTACAATATTTTAATTATGTTAGTTCCAGGATTGAAATGTTATAACAAATGCTTATGTTTAGTATTTTTTATAGTTTAAAAATCAATAAAAAACAGTTTGGTTGCAAGAAGCTGCAAATTGGCCATAGCAAATGAATCATCAGCATTAGGTTATAGGCCAGTCGGTAGACCAAAAGTTCCAGTAATTTACAATACGGCTGATTTTTTTTATAAGTACATTAAAGTATGTAGATTATCATAAAAAAAGTTTACCAGTCGATAACCCAAAGTCGATTTCCCAAAGTCGAAAAAAAAAAAAAATTTTTTTCCCAATTATTCTTAATATTTCGAGCTGGGATGAAGATAAATAAAAATAAAAAATACCACCGTGTAGGGGAAGTATTTTTCAATAAAAAAAGTCGTAAGTATTTCTTTCCTCCGAGCAATGGTCTGTCTGGAAAAAATTCGATAATGCAGGTATGTATTTTGCAGCAGGGGAAATCACTGAAAGTTGAAATCTCATTCATATATGAAGCGTTGGCTCATTCTAAATTGACTGAATTTTAATATATCGAATTGAAACTTGACATAGGAGTTAAAATATATATTTTAAACATTCATGGTGAGTCTCAGCTTGTTATCTTGAAAATTACCCGATCTAGAGCCACTTGACTTATCAATGGGTTTCTCGATTTTAGGAGTACCGGACCCACAAACTAATTTTAATCGAAATGCTTTCGATTTTTTTTCGACTTTTTTAAATCGATAGACTGGTAAACTTTTTTTATATTAATCTACATACTTTAAGGTACTTATAAAAAAAAATCAGCCGTATTGTAAATTACTAGTAGTTGTAACCTACACCGACTGGGCTATTAAACTATTCTTCCTATTTAAAATGAATTGTAAGAGAAATAATTATTCTAAATATGATAATTGTTGCTTTTTAATTCATATTTGGTACAATTATGTTTAACTTTGATTTGTATTTCATTTAAGATGTGAAAAAGAACTTAAATCTTTGTGGTAGCCGACAAATTGTAAGTTATTTTTTACTTACAAAATCTAAGTCTATTTCTTTGTAATAGTATTTGTAAGATATACAAAATTATTTGATTAAAAGTTTACTTTTAAAAATTGAACATGAAAAATAACCACTATATTTGCATTCAAAATATTTCAATGAACACAGTTGAATTTTAGTATTCTCATTTTATATACCATTTAACCTCTTCCACTAGCTCCATTAGATATAATCTCTCTGCATGAAAACAAACAATTTGTTGAAATCTATCCTTTGTTCCAGGAAAGATACAAACTTGCAGAACTTGGGAGCAGCAGAGACGAAGCTGCTCTATATATTACATTGGGTTATACTTGATGCTGCGGAAGAGTGTGCAGATGCAGATTATGAAAAGGGCATCTATCACACATCTCCTTTTTACTACCTGTTTTCAGTTCCATCGATAACGGTAATATATTTTTATATATATTAAAATTTTGAAATAATATAGGTACTAATAAATTGTTATAGTTTCTTAATATTTCTTCAGGTGCATTAGTTAAAACATGATATGAATCCATGTTACTCTTCCGAAACAATTCATGTTACAAGTTCCGAAATCGCAATAGTTTAGAATAAAATCTATATCAAAGCCCACTAAAGAATACCGTTGAGGGACGGGCTTGTGTACACCGAGACCTTGAACGCTCCAATCGCCATAGTGCGACGTTGTCACGTTCTTCCCATGCTTCTAACTGACTGCGGCTGACTCAACGCATTTATTTATAATTCTTTAAACTGTACGATCAAGCCTCGAGCGGTAAATACCAGGAGTGTTCGAGGCTAGTAGATATCCTATTGGCCGCCTCGCAACGGTATTCTTTAGTGGGCTTTGAATATGAAGGACAGTGTGACATGAGTACAAATCACATATATATAATAATTATAAAACTGATCCATGGGCTACTATGACTAAGATAAATTTATTTATAGATGATAATCACCAGCTGACTCCATTAAATTACTTTTGCTCTATCAAAATACTTTATTGTGCAATGTTTTTCTTAGAAGATTTTTATACAATATACACATTGTATTAATTTATTATACTTTAGACAAAAATTCTCACAGTGTTATTAATTAAAAAAAAAAAAAAAACTGATTATAAACACTTAAGTAAAAAAATTAATGAAACCAGATTTG
>JAGFPH010001043.1:165271-288665 GCA_018207615.1 Philaenus spumarius
TATTCTCATAAATACCAAAATGTTTTCTAATATTCCTAATCAATGACTAAAAATTGTAAGAAATGTAAAAACCAAGTCAAATCTGACTTAATATAATCGGTAGTACTTGGACCTTAAGAAGATAATTTAACTTGATTTTATAAATAAATGTATGAACAATTCTTATCATCTCTTATTTCTTCGATTTAAGACTAGCAAAAATAAAAAACTAGCAAAAATGTGGTAATCACATTAAAAAACCTACAAAAAATAGCAATTTCATGGTTTTTAGCGTAAGATGGTTAGGTGAAGGTAAAATAAAGAGAGGGGAAATACAAGAATTAACCGTCTTAAAATATTTTGTCCCGAACTGTATTCAATTTCAAAAGTAGCGGATTCCTTTTTTTAGTATCAATCATTTTTATTTAAAATTGTTATTTGAAAATAGTTAGGCTATGATCAAGTTGCCCCTTGAAAAGTGATGAAAAAAGTTAGCAAAACAAGTAGAGTAAGTGATCTATTAGATCAGTAAGGTTGTACTGAAACTTATTTTCTATGCTATTTTATGATTGTTTTTTTTTCTGTCATAGTTATTTGTCTACTTGTTTGCACCATTATGCCATCAAATCAAGGAGTCAGATTTGCAAACGTTCCGTTTGGAAAATGGAATGAAGATCTGGCAAGCTATGTGGGAGTATCGACATCCTGAATCACAATGTTTTACAGCTCACTGCAAGCCTAAACCTAAAACATTGTGGTCAAAACTACTCAAGGGTCCTCATCCACAGTTTGGGGATGTTTTTCTTGGAAGTTAGTTGATTCAATATATTTATTTAAACAATGCAAATTATAATATTACTTAATAGATTTTTGTTTAATGTGCATCGTGCACAATATAAGTATTATTAGTTACATTCTAAAATTGTATATAATTTGCTCCCAAACTATTTACTACTTTACATCACTATACAATTTTTAATTGAAATAATTTCAATCTGAAAACAGTCATACACACTTTCATTAGGTAAACTGAACACAACTAATCCAGAACTTATAACAAAGTTCTATGTATATCAAATGCTTTCAATTAGATCTATTTATTGTATTTAGAATTTTATCAACATTGCATTTAAAATAAATAAACAAGTTTAAAACTTTTATTTTAAAATCGGAACCTAAGAGATAAAAAAATTCAAAAAGAAATCTAAAAGTCCTTTTGCAGAGTGCATCAGGTGTTTAGGTTCTACCACAATTGACAATATATCAACTTTCTATCATTTTCCTTTTTTAATTCCTCTGATAAGAGCTAAATTCAACATAGGAATCCTTAAGGACAAGTAAAAACTTCACCTTATATGCAAGTAAATTATGACAACCAACAAACATTACATTTTTCAATTGATAAATGTAAGAGGATGGGGTGGTTTTAAGCATTATTGTATATGACACTAAAAAAAATTAACAAATTTGTTGACCTATGTAGTATGTAAGTAAATACTTTTTGTATTGTTCTTCAGGAAATGCATCATGTGAAACAGCTACAGGAAGTAGTGATAGCCCTCCAGTTCATGCTGGAGTGTTTTTTGATCCTGGTGCCTCAACTTCAGGCCTAAACAAGACGACTGATGAAGAGGTATTTAGACTCTAAGTAGTTACACAATGAATATCTTTAGGTAAAACTGGAAAAGTTAACTACTTCTGCTTAGATCATTTACAATTTAAATTTTGATTTAAAAATATAGTCACAAATCATGTTTTTTGTCATCTTTTGTTGTTTTTACTGTAGACATTTAAATTTTTCAGACATTTTCAAGAATTTAAAGTTTTGCAGCCATTTTCAGTATATGCATACTCCTACAAAATTAGAAATAAATATTATTTTAACACTTTTTAACGGTTAATAGTTGAACATCCCTGGTAGGCCCACATGAACATATTGAGTTAATACACTTCATACGGTATATTGCATATACTGTGGTATTTTTGTTTTGTACTTGACCAGATAGAGCACGTAATTGAAGAAACGTTGTTTTCTAATAGTTCAAAAAGCCTTTTGTTGAAGCAATCTGTTCGGTTATTAATTGCCACAAAATATAAGTAACAAATTAAATAATTAATTACAAATACATTTTATTTAATACTAATTCAAACATTTTACAATACTTTTATTTATTTATTTTATTAATCTAGGGAACATGGATTTCCTCTCCCAAGGACAAAGTATTTCCTGAAACTATTCCTGAAGAAAGTTCTAGCACGGAAGAAGACCATATGGTAATTATTATTTTCAAAATTGATGAGTTTGAATTGATTTATCTAACCTTGTATAAAATCTCTATGTTGGTGAAAACAATACACACTCGTTGCCAGACCAACCATAATTAAACAATAATTTCGTACAAATCAAGACTAGAAGAAATTAGTCACATGAGAAAGTTTTTTCAAATAATCGAAACAAAATCATTAAGGCTTACTAAAATTACAAAGTTATACCGGCATTTAATAATTATTTGAACAATTATTAATTTATTACTGTATTACATTCTTTTTACATCTCATTTTTACATCTTTTTCATTTTGATAGTATTGTTTTGTGTACGAGATCTGTTAAAAAATAATCAAACTTTTCTTTTAAAATTTGTATTATTAATTTCCAGTATATAAAAGGTACGGTATTATAATTGGTTGAAAAATCAATATAAAATTGTTTAATATTATTTATATGTTTTAAGGTCATTACATTATTTTTACTCTATTTTAAAAAGATGAAAGTTTTTAGACTTTTTTCCCTAGAGAAAATCTCATTAATACAAAATTATATTAACTTAGTTGTCCAATCAAAGCATATTAAAGTCAATATGATCTGAAAGAAATCATTTTATAAAAATTTTGGCTAAGCCATTTTTATATTTGCGCATATGATCGACACAAACTAAATACGATGATATAGCTGAGACTGCAATACATTTTGTTTAGAGGTAAGTTATTAATAATATTGTCGTAACAATGGAATTCATTTGAAGAGAGTAAAAATCACTGTTTAAATATAAAAAACAAATAAATTAGTTAAATATTATTAGGCTTATTGTGAAGTTTTTAAGAATTGTGAGTTACATTTCTGAAAGAAGTCAAATATAATAGCTCAGTTGAGTGTTTTAAAAGGATTTAACTAAACAAAGTTTTGCACATCTGAGATCTTTTCACAAAATTAGCAAATAAGAGATAATATTTTGATTTTATAGTATAATCTAAAAATGCATATTTTGGCTGACTAATGTTTATTACTACATTAATAAGCCTCCTCACCACTGCGACCCATATAGATCTATTGTGGTATACTTCCCTTTCTAGTGATCATCCTAGATCCCTTATTACTACAGTAAACAACTGATTTTATTTATTATGGCTTCAATAATTCACAACAATTTTACATTAGGCCCAGTTTGCAGACCAATATCATTGATTTTATGAAATTTTGTTGCAACTCGATGCAAGTTTGATTTTCTTTGATTTATTTTAATGTGAGTGTAGTCAGTTGAGATCGAAGGCTACCTAGTTGGTGGTTATCTTCAGTTGATTGATGACCACTTTTAAATCAGGTAAACAATTTAAACTCTACGTACAACAAACAGCATGACTTCTTTAGGCCCCAATTTCAAACAAAATTTCACATTGCATCTTTGCTCCTGGAAATCAGATATTGCAAAAAACTGACAAACACTGAAACACTTTGCATTCACACAGCAATAACTCAGAGACTAAATGAGTTATAATTTTTAATAATCACTTTTTTTAAACCAGTTACTCTGAAGGTTATGATACTTCAAATGCTACCAACCGCAAGTCCATAGGACGATCTATTAGGAAAGAAGAATAATTCAAAAAGTTTGTATACAGTACTGTTTTTTAACACTTCTCGTATGAGCAATATATTAGATATATATGTATATAGCTATATTTGAGTTAAATATCTCAGCTTTTATTGATTTCAGAGATAATCTCTTTAAAATTTGAAGATATTATTTAAAGATTTGGTGTCTTATAGTTTGACATAAATTGTTTAGCAAGTTGTTGCTAATTGTAATTGAATAACTTGTACTGATAATTAACTTTTAGTTTCAGGTTATTGTGAAGTTTACACACACGAATGGAAACAATGTAAGTATAATATCGTCCAAAATTATGTTTGATCTGGTTAAAACTCTTCTGTTTGAAAAAAAATATGTGGAGTAGCAAATAACATGAGGGTTGTCCAGAAAATACAAGTAGTAGCATCCCTCCTTGCAGGGAAGACTTCTGTAGCTCATTATAACCCAACTGATTGCTATTGAGAAAAGTTCATGATCAAATTTATTTGCTCATAATAACCTTTCAAATTAAGGGGTTCAATAGGAACCTGTGAAATACTAAGTGTGCGCTGTGATGAGATTTACGAATGCTCATAACCTATTAGCGGCCGACATCCATTGTGTACTGTATAATAAATATACAGCAAAACAATAATGAGTGAAGATGTTGTGGATCAGTAGATTCATTTGTTCAAATGTCTGAGAATGAACATACAATGAAAGGAAAGGGCAGGTCGTCTGTAGTCTGTGATAAACTCGTTCAGGAAATTGATAAAAATATAAAATTTTCACCTAATAATTTTCATCTCTAGTGTGAAACTCAGAGGTTCACAATTTTCGAACTATCTGAAAAATTTCCACAGATTGTTTTGTATGAGATAGGAGATAGTCATAGAAAAGTTAAAGTACTGTGTTCAGTGGGTACAAAAAATTATTTCTGAAAATAATAATAAAAAAAACATAACATTTGGTCCTGTCTTACCATTTTTCACACTAAGCCACTGAAGGAGAAGAATTTATTAACAGAATTTTGCTACTGGGGATAAGATTTAAGTGTTTTACATAGGCCTAAATGATGAGACAAAACAATATTTGATGGTTTGGAGTCATATCTCTTTCCATATTTTGAGAGGCATAAGAATTTCAAATATGAAACTATCATCAATTTTATTGTCTGTTGAGACTGACTTCTGATTTCCTGTTATGAAAATATTCGCCCTCATAGTTCTTGACAAACAAAAGATCTGCTAGCTAAAATTTCAGGAAGCAGAATTTTATGAAAATGGTTACCTTAGGTAGTCCAACACTATGATAATTAATTGTACAAATAAAAATGGTGATTAAGCAGAAAAGTAAAGGACATTTCTAGATTTAAGATGTATGTAATAAATTTCTGTATTCACGACTCTGTTTTATTTTAGTCAATCGGAAGTCACTTCCCAAATGCAATTGCATAGCAAGAAATTAGTTACAGATAATTTTTTTTCAGAAAGACTGTATCTTTGCATTATTGTTAAAATATAAAAATTATTATATACTTAATTAAAGTACTATAACATTTAAAAGATTGTGTTTATTTTTACAGCAGCTAAATGGTTGAAAAGTAAAATTTTTAATAATATTTGCATTTGTTTTTGTACAGGCTCAGACTTCAACCAGCATAAAACAGGTTCAGGTTCCTAGTCGAATTTTGAAGATGCCAGTAACATATGAACATGTTGTTACACCTGCACCATTGTTGCCAATATCTGCAGTTCCGTTGGAGAAATCAGCACGTCCAAAAATACCAGTTCAAAATATGGGGTATGATGAATTTATTTTGCTTTCTTTCAAAGTTATTGATAAATAGCTACGTTTCCATTTTATGCTATTTTGCTAGTTATATTTTATGTTGTAAGTATTATTGTTATTTTTGAGTATTAAAAACTTTCCATTGTTAACCTTTAGGTAAAAAACAATACCTTAAAGTTTTTAAATCATTTAAGAAATCTGAATAACTCTAAAATTTATTAAAAAATTTTCAATTAAAATTATTTGGCAAAATTATTCAGTTGTAACAATAAACACTCAATAATTAAATCCAATTAGACAGATATCTTTAAAAAAATCAATTACTTTTGTTCCCTGGTGTTTGTAATTTTATGTGAAAAACTGTACTGTATATTAAATAATTAAGAAAACATTTAGATGTAATTAAGGGAGAGTTAGAAGTTAATACTACAATTCAGAATAAAAATTTACTATTGTATGTAACGTTTGGTTCACAGATCTTCCACAGACAAAGACTCGGTTGGGAGTAATCGGGCGAATGAAAGACCACAAGCTGAGGTGCCACCTGTGGATATGTCAGCAGCAACTTATTTAGATGTTGCAGTTCTTCGCTGTTTATTTGTTTCTCAATGGCCGGAAGAGGGTGTGTTTTGGGCACTCCAATTTCTCTATTTAAGGTAATTTTAATTAAATATGAAATTTAGATTAAAGATTTACTAAAATGCATAACAAATTGTTAGAAATATCAAACATTGAATTTATAAAATTGTTTTATTTACTTCTCATTAATTTCAACTTGGAAATAATCAAATTTTAAAATTTTAACTACTTAATTTATTACTAATCATTTAAGATTTACCCATTTCAACAATTTATATAACTTTCAGTTGTACATTTTTGTATTAATAAATTATTGAATTTCACAAATTTGTAGGCTGCGTGATTTGAGTGAGGATTCAATCGGTCAACAACAGTGTCGTCGCAGGAGTAACTCTCTTCCAATTCCTAAGATTGAAGTGTCCTTATACCAGAGTCCTGAAACCAAAAAGAAAGAAAACAAAGATTTTATTGAAGTTCCAGAGCCTAAAGATGTACAAATTCTAACCGGTAAGTAGTTACTGGTTATTTTTTGTAAAAGGAGGCAATCGTTTTATTTACTGCTAACTTTAACCTAAATTATGTACATTATTTTCATTTCTTAAAGTTTGTACTATTTGTTTAAACAGAAACACCTTATACTGTTCCAAAAACGCCTGAGGTGCAAACAAGCCATACTCGGAGAGCAAGTGAAAAAATTAAGAAAAAAATGAAAATGGCTGACTTAAGGGCTTTTGTGGAAACAAAACTGTTATCAAAATCAGATAAAGCTTTAGAGAAAATTGGACATGATGAAACGAAATCTCTGGATGACCAGGTGGTACGTTTTAAACTGTTTTTGTTAGCAGATATACTATAGGACTTTATCAATTATCTCAAAAAACCAACATATTAAATACTTTTTAACGCACAGAAAGAAATTCATTCCAGGTAATATCATTTAACTTCATATCATTTAAAGTAATACATTTAGAAACATATCTTGTTGAGTTTTTGTTTAGAACAAATGGTAATGTTATAAATAGTAAACCGTTGCTTTTGGATGTAAGTTCAATAATTTAAATGTAATGACATATTAGTTAACACCTCCTTTTAAAGATAAATATGGAAAAACATGATTTAGTTAGTTTTATTATAGGCCTACAGGCCTTACTTCAAACTTTAAGGAAATAAAACTTTCAGTTATCTTTTAAGCACAACTGAATATAAATCTGCTAATCTGAAATTTAATTTCCTTCTAAAATAAACAGCTATTTAATACTTTTTAAGTGAAAAATGTATATCTTTTCTAAAAAATATCTTTCTTGGTTGAAGAAGAAAATTTTTTTATTCTGTAATTTCATCGTTAAATAATATTCAGCTACTAGTGATTTCTGATTTGTATCTTGAACCAAGATAAAAGCTAATTAAAGTAAATAAATTTATGTTTTCAATTAAGCCTTTGTTTTCAAAAATGTTATAGTCTTTTAGTGGTGTTATAGTCTTTAATATTTAAATAAATTATGTTTCATGTGTTAGAAGATGTAAGTTAATGCAAATTTATTTTTGACAAATTATCAACCAGTAAGAGGGCTTATATATCCATACGAATTGCAATAGTTTAAAAGAAAATAAAGTGTGACATTTTTTATGTTTTTCAAAAATAGATACGTACAGTAGGGTCCCGCTATTATTCCAAACTAATTAGGACTTAACACTGTTCCGTTTAGCGGGAATTCAGAATAGGCGAATTTCATGAATAATATCAACGTATTGACTTGTTTAGGCATAAATTAAGTGCGGGGACACCTGCTTGTGTCTGTTCTATACAGCGTTGATCGGCTCGGAGGAAAGCGAGGAGGAGGTGAACGCTCATATCACACGCGGCAAATGCTCTTGACCTCGCTCTATTAGTAATAGTGTAGGGGTTATTTCCTTCTGTTGCTTTACGATTCTTTTTTCTTCTAAAAATAGAAGGAAAGGGATAGGTTGTTCCAACTGTCCGATTTGTCATCCCGCAGTCTGTTTGTTAGTACAGCATTATCTTGAAAAAAAAATTGAGAAAAACAAATTCCTTCGATATAACGAAAACGAAGGAGAAAAACGGATGAAAGCAACTGACAGGTGGCAACAACACTACTAGTGGCTAGCTGTTGTATCTAATCTTTCCTTCTTTTTAAAGCACCCGGTATTCGTTTCATCTGACGCTTGTTGCCATAGCTTCCTTCCCACAAAACGAATGGAAAACATGAAGGGAAAAACCAGCTATCATTCCAATTTGATTTCAGGCGTTTTCATCAAGCTTAGGCTCTATGTATGTCTCTATTTAACTTATTTGTATAACAATAAATGTTCGTTTTTTCACAAAAGTCATTTTAATTTATCCTGTTTTTATGTTAAAAAAATTGGTACTTTTTCTGAATTCTGTTCGGAATAGGCGGATTTTTGGAATAGCGGGGTTCTGAATAGTGGGACTCTACTGTACTTATTTCTGTGGTGAAAATAATTAAAAAATGGTATGTGGCATAATATACGGTATCTTATAGTAATTAATTGTATTATATTGGCTGATGTCTGGATTACTCCACTTGTCCTCCGATATCCAGGTAGAGTCTACAGTTATCATACAGTAATGATGCTTTAGTATCTATTTTGTTTAATTGACTTGTTCTTTTTCCGCTAAACAAAAATCAATTTCAGTAATATATTTCATAAGAATTCAATTCCATTTCAGCATAAATAAAATTTAAAAAATTTTACAGTATACAATTTAACTTCTATATTAAAAAGAACATATTCTTACAAAAATATGATTTTTGTTTAAATGTGTTTCCGCACAAAGTCATCTTCCTCAGTGATACTTCAGCTACAATAAACTAATTTTAATTAACTTACTGAAGTACTGTACTTTGCTACATATGGAGACATAGCAAAGTACATCATTCTTTATATGGAGACCATGGACTTATTTCTAAACAGCCAATGGGGTTAACTTAAGGGGAGTCGGATGGCCCTATGTTACCTATGTTAAATTACGTAAATAAAGGTACATTTATTTCAGGAACCATATGAGATAACATCATATTTAAAAAACAATATTTTTGAGTATACTTTTCTTTACAATTTAACACAATGATTTTCAAAATAACTTATAGTAAAATTATTGTATATTTTTTCACAAACATCAACAAAATTTCTAAATTTGAGCCATAAAAAGTCATATAATTTTTTTGCAAACTTAAATTCTTTTTAATTTTCATGATAAAATATGAATGTTATTATTTCAAACAAAACAACAACAAAATTATTGAAATATCTCTTATGGTTTCCGAGAAAAATATTTCTTTGTAGAAAAAAACAAGACTTTCGGGAAATGCAGTTTAAACTTTAATATTTTATTTTGAAATCAATTCGTTTTACCTTAATACTGTTTGTTGCATTGCAGTACAAAAAGCCTATAAAAATTGTTCTATGAAATTGGATTTAAATTAAAGACTTATACAACATAATAAGCTAAACAAATTTTTTTAATTTTTTTGTCCTAGGTGTCATCTGACTCCCTTTAAGATATATACAAGAAAATATAAACTATGATTTAGAGACGGAACTACAAGATACAATATTGGAGGATATATTGGCTTTAATACAAGTTTATATTCTTATAAAAAATGTCTCTCATGTTCGATTGTTTTTCTAAAATACAATTTAAGTTGTACCCTTGATAATCAAAGGTTGTACATACATTTAAAACTTTAAGTACGTTTTGAACATACATAATATTCAATAGTTGAAGGTACTCGAAAGATAGGTTTATCATTAATCATGGATTTAAAATAAATATAATAAGAAAATAGAGATGATTTGAAACCTGTAAAAGAAGACGAAGCTAAAAAAGCCAGAACAACTATGTAAACCCTTGCAGGAAAATAAGAAATTAATTACTACTACCTAATAAATCTTTACACAAATACATAATTTTAAATCTTTTTAGGATCATCATCGAAGTTTGGACACTGGAGAAGACCAGCTAACCAATGTTGGTATTTCATTAGCAAAACTTCTTGATCCAAAAGCTAAACCACCTACAAATCTTGTTAAAGGCAAGAGTATGCCCAGTCTTAGGTAATTCTAAGTTTAATGAAACTTTTCTTTTTATTACTTTGATATTCAATGTGTTTTATAAATGTTGGTAAAAGTGCAACAATTTATACAAATAAAAATTATTTAAGAACTCAGTTCACTAAAGTTATATACATTTTTAATGAATGATACCAATGTAAGCATTTCAGCTTAACACAAGCGAAGTATGTTCAAATATACTTATTACATAAACACAGTAAATACAAGTACAATTTTCTTCCGTGAAATATAATTGCTACGGAGTATCATTTTTATGCTTTGGTTATGTACAAAATAAATACTTCTGTCTTCATGAAAGGAGGCTATAATAACTTGTATACTTTATTTTGTTTTGTTTGATACTGTATACAAGACACTGTAATTTTCAATAACATTGATAAGATATTGGATTTCAGTTACCACAGGGGTGTCAAAGATACGGCCCGCGATCGCAATGTGTCACAGAAAGAAGAATCATGTTTTTTAGAGGTTTTAGACTTCATTCGATTCCTCTAAGGAAGTTTTAAAATTCGCACACTACATTTATAAGTAATTTCAAAGGCAACGCGTGCCTAGACAAGCGAGAGAGTCTTAGTTAATTTTACTTAATAGACAAATCTGTTACTACTATTTAATATCTCTCTCTATCTCTTTTTTGTTCAAAGCTTTTACACCCGTATAGGCAATTTCGTTTCCGTTACATAACATGCATTTCTTCTAAATGCCCCACTCCATTGTCTAGGCACCAAACAAACAATAGAAAAAAGGTTCTAGCAGACACATGGCTGGCAAACATTCGGGCGTTGTAACTAAATTAAAACAGAAAACATCAGGGAATTTTGTGGGATTTCACGTATAATTCATCAGGAATCATTGGCATCCAAACATTTAAAAATGGACCGTGTCATGCAACCTATAATTAAAATATTAAATTTTGTAAGGAGCAGAGGACTAAATCACCAGTTCAAGAAGTTTTTACAAGATTTGAACGAAAAGTTTTCTGATGTCCCTTATTTCACCGAAGTTCGTTGGCTCAGTCGAGGAGTAGTTTTAGAAAGATTTTTTGCATTACGTGACCTTATTCAAGCTTTCATGTTAGAAAAAGACAACCCAATTGATTATGACAATGACTGTGTTGATTATGCCTTTCAGGTAGATACTTGACCGATCTGAATGTAAAGTTACAGGGTAAAAATCTGATTTTCACTCAAATGTATTCATGTATTCAAGCCTTTGAAACAAAGTTGAGGCTGTGGGAAAAACAGGTAAAAAATCAAACTTTGGATCATTTTCCTCATTTAAAATCATTTGGCACAGTGAACAAAAAAAAAATTAATCAATATTCTCAACTTCTGCAAAATCTGATCACGGAATTCAACAATCGTTTTGAAGACTTCCACAAAATGAATGAAATGGAATTCCCAATTTTCAACAATCCATTCAATTTTAAAGCTTCACAGGCACCAGTTCATTTGCAAATGGAGTTGATAGATCTTCAATCTGACAGTATTTTGAAAGAAAAATTTAAAGAGGTTAACGCTCTTACATTTTATACACAATATTTCAAGAGTTCGGATAAATACTCGGAATTAGAAAAACATGCAGCACGCATTCTGTGCATGTTTGGTAGTACCTATTTATGTGAGCAGATGTTTTCCGTCATGAAAATAAATAAGAACAAACATTCGAAGACTTACGAATGAACATATCCAATCAATTCTTAAAATAATTACAACGAATATGATACCTGACATCAATGAGCTTGTCAAAAACAAGAGAAGTCAGGTATCTGGATCTTCGAGCTCAAAATAATTACCCTTTTTTATAACTTTGATATGATTTTTAACAACCGTATATTATATACTATATAATTAAATAAATAAAATGTTATAATAATTCAGTACATTTTTTTATTTGAATCTGGCCCGCCTACACATTCAAATTTATATGGCCCTCTGCAAAATTGAGTTTGACACCCCTGAGTTACCACTTTCTATTCAGTGCTGTTATACGACAGCTTTGGCTTGGTAATGTAATCTTAAGCAGAATATGATGGACAGAATACAGTGTTTATTCAGAATAAATTTATTGCAGAATATGTTACAGGCAGGAAAATAAGGGTTGAGTTGATATTTTAATACAAATTCAAATAAACAAATGAATATGTATCGAACAAATAAAATAAATAAACAGTCATCTTTGGCTCAAGAAGAAATTGGAAACTTTTTGCCTTAGGTAATAAATTACAATAGCATCCAAATTAAAACGAGAAAACCGGATTGTTGTGTCATCTTTTTCAAATACTACTAAAACTTAGTATCTGTTATCAGTTATCAGTTCTATTTTTTAATGCATATTCAAAGAAAAATTTATATATTATAGGGAAACAGTTTTTTCTAGATACTAATGCTGCTTGGACATTCAATTTAACGCAGAATTTTATTTTGAATCCGTTGCACTTCTACTAACTAGATTTGATCCATCCATTCATTTTCATTATTGCATCTTACTTGTGGCATGTTTTTTGCAAACTTTATTAACATTACTTGTCGTACAGTAATATTGTTAAATAGTTTTTGAGCATAATTGTTATCAAAATAATCACAAAATATTTTAGCGTTTTCTAAGTAGAAATATAACTTAAACATGACTTTTCATTAACAATTAAACTTAATATAATATAGTGAATCAATATTTTCAGATCTTTTAATTTTAACCGCATTGACTAGGTAAATTTGTAACTGTGGAAAAGAATCTTTCAAAATCAATAGGGTATTTTAAATATGGGACTTTACTTTTGTATATTGCAGGATTTTAAATGATACATTATAAAGTAGTAAATTTTAATTTATTACTTAAAGTCCAATTATAATCAATATTTTAACTTAACTTTTATTAGAATATATTTTTTACAATATAAAATTTAATGTAAATAGTAGTTCTATTATTACAATAAATAATTAAAAAAATTTAAAGTAACAACTACTTCCAACAACAGTATTAATTTTCAATATCTTAAATAACAAATTTGAACTTTATAAATAACAAAGTGTATGTACATTATATTGGTATAGGGTTGTAGAAAATACAGGTTCAGTATATGTTTTATAAGTTGAATATTTTATAAAATATCGTATAATATATAGCAAAATTTGAGCTACTACTTATTATCCACTTGACCTAACATAAAATACAAATAACAATACATATTACTGTCATACATAATTTATGTAAAAGTATTTTTGATTGTTTAAAAATTAATTTGTACAAAAATTGTTTGTTTAAGTTATCATATTTTACTAACGTAAGTCTTTAAGTTAAAACTTTGTTATGATATTAATAATATACATAGTATGTTGAGTGTTCTTAGAATCAACATTTCCTCAAGTCTAAGATAATTAATTGTCTATATTATATAAATATAATAATTACAAGTTGACTGCCAAAACTTGAATAAATTTAAATAGCTCAAACTTTGTAAGACCATCAGTTTGAAAAAGTGTATAACTCTTAAGGTACTATGACAGCGAGGGATGGTTTACACTTTTGTCTGTCATAATCAAATGAGCTTTGCTATGGTTTACAATTATTATTTAGTTTTGCTTTATTTTGCTGTCTAACTGTCTGAGAAGGACCAGATGGGGGTTCTAATTTTATAACGCAATAAATTTTTATTTTCTCCTAAGCTATCTCTGATAACTTAACCAAACTCTCTTCTGCATACCGGGTGATGATCCTTAATTAATAGCATTAAGGTTCAAAAAAGTAAAATATTTTTTCAATAGATTCATAAATTTAAAAAATAATAATGTACGAAACCTAACAATCTTATAGCTACGCCTAATACATAATACCTTTTAGACTTGTCTGTTCACCATGATAACCAATTTTATTAATTAGAAAATAGTCATTTCATCTTATAAGTTAAATTTATTAGTGCAAACTACTTCAATCTTATTGTCATATAGAAAAATATCTGTCTCAAAAAGTATAACTCATAACTTATTGTATCTAGAATATATTAGTTGTAGTTACATCCATTTTCAATGTGTTTGTTACTGTTGAATGTGTGTGCTATCATCTTTCTCTTATTCCTTTTCTCTATATGTATGTCTGTCTCTTTCTCTCCCAGCTGTTTGCTAGATGAATTGACAAATGGGGGCGGGTAAGTGAATAGCTTTACATTTTGTAGTCACATACATTTTATTTCAAGCGTGTTACCAGCTAAATCAAAATAGTTTGAAATAAAAGGCAGAAAAGTTAAACTGTAAAAAAATGGATAAGAATTCTTAGACACTGTTTTAATTTACTATTATGATTACAGTACTGAATAAATGCAAACTGACATGATTATAATAAAACCGTGTAGAATCCTTTACTCCGAGTTGCTGTTGTAAACCATTTTTTGTTTTTCTTATAATTAATTTAAATTTGTGTTGTTAGGATCTGAAGATGATTTTAGTCCTCTTTCAGTCCATATCTGAATAATATATGACCTTTTTAGGGATATATAGCTGTTTAAAACCTTTAAATAGTTTTGATCATGTCTTCTAGTCAGTGTGTCGGATCAGTATTCAAAACTGAAGCATAATAGAACATGTTACTAACATTTTTATTTATTTTGTGAGATTTGAACTTCTAAAGTTACTTATGTGCCCACATGTTAAATATAAAAATCATGAAAATAGCTCATTGGTAAATGCATATATGTTCCAAAATTAATGACCTGATTTTAAAACATTATATTTATTGAGTTAACCGCATTACGAAAATGGAACAAAGGCACAATTTTTAACATATTCTTGACCTTAAGAGATTGATTGCATCACTATTGTCTGCATTTTAATTATAGCCGAGGTTTCGGACTCTTTGCAGTTGTCCAATCTTACAGCTTAAGAATTGTCATATGAGGCAAGAAGGCCTAAGCTTGAAGAGTCACACTTTCTGAAGTGGTTTGTTTATAACATATAGCCTTCCTTAGAAATTTTATACTTGCTTCAACGTGTTTGTTGTAAGATATGTTGTTAAAAATTCTAAACTGTTTTATTAATTTAAATACAACACAGTTCCAAACCTCTTCCCAAACTATATAAACTCCCTAGACAAATATCTAGGACTTCTCGCTTCACTTGACATTTGTTAACTTCGGCACTAAAAAAAGTACAGATAACAGTGATACGAACAACCTCCGAAGACCAAGAACATGTAAATAGTTTTTGTGATTATGGAAATCTATCTTTCCAAACAAAATACTCACAACATAAAGTTTAACAAGTGCTTTCACCAGCCCCACAGTGTTTAGAAAATAATTACCTGATTTTTAGAACATTATAATTATATTACGATTTATATCGATCCTCTTAATTGCTTGCAGTTTTGGATTATATAAAGAATACTTTTTAGTTAATAATGTCCCAATTCAATTGCAGTCATTTCTCTAATATTTATAACAATAAACCTCAAAGCTCAATTCTGTTCCTTTCGCATTGTCTTTGGATAAAATAGTACTTCTATCTGAAATAACAAAGTTTTTTCTAATAAGAAATGAATCTACACCATCACAGAACCTTCAACTGAAATTATTATTTGTTGAGTTTAATTGGACATATCAATGTGTGCATTTTCTTTTCAATTTAATAGCCTAGATTTAGAGGGTAACACACTTAAAATAACTTGATTTGTAACAATTAATAGTAAAAAGCACAATAAAACAAAAAAAACAACAGTATTCTGATTTTAAATTTTATTCTTGATACTTATGAATCTGTTTCATTCATATTCATTTCCGTAGCTGTAGACTAGCTATAAGAATATGTGTTTAGTTATGAAAATTTCTTATTTGTAAGCCAACTTTAGAAATCTAATGTGCATGCATATTATAGTAGCAATGCCTTTAGAAATAATTACATAATTTGCAGTTGTACAAAACACCAACACGACTAATAGAATTCAAATTTGTGGTATAATGTAATTAGATAATCCTCTAATTTTAAAAACTATTATTTATAATCAACCTTTACCTAAAACTTAAAAAAATTCTTTAATTAATACTAAAACATTAGTTTTATTTTGAGGCATAATTATAATGGAATTGATGTACATATAATGTTTGCAATGGTTAGAAAATTGAAAAAAAAAAACAAATTATAGTGTAAGCAATCATGAAACCATTTTGTACAGTTTCTTCCCTTAGACAATAATTACTTGGGTTAGATGAAATTTCCAGCTTACATTTTTCAAAGAATGTCAGCTTTAAAGAATATAATTTCCTCACACATTCATCTGACATTTGCCCTTTCTTCTCATTTACTGTAATATTTTTTGTTTAAATGGTGAATTTAAGATTCCACACAATATGTACATTTTTACAGTTCAACTAGGAAATTGTGCAAATTATTATTTAAATCAGTTATGGCTGGTACCTGTATAATTTGAGTGTTGCAAATCTGGCAATCTATGAAGGATGAAATAATAACCCTCCCAGACTACCATTGAAGGTTTGAGAAAATTTTCACAAGTTTATGTATTAACCTGTTAAAGCGTACAGCGTGGCTACGCAAAAGTCCAAAAGTAGTACTGACGTCATATGACGCCTGTTCCCTAATGAGTACGGTCTTCATATGACGTCTTTTTACTATTCATGTGACAAACTAATTTAGATAATTAATTGATGACATCTTACGGTAATAATATAAACTACACCATGTTTTGTGATTCATTACAGTTAGTACTGTTACCTTGCGATAATAATGCGTACTGTGACTGATCTTCAATTTGGCGCTTTGCGATTTCACCCATCATTTTTCTCTTTGTAATTTCTCTACATGTAGAACATAGTGCGTGCTTCTAACGGAGTTTCTTTAGCTTCTTGAACAGATTTTTTTAGTTTCTTGTTTATTTTCGTTGTTATTCCGATTTTTTTAGTTTCTTGTTTATTTCCGTTGTTATTCTATTATTCATTTTTTATAAACTGTTTTCATACAAAAAGTTTATTTTTGTTATTTACTTTATATATTTTATTTTTCTTGCTTTGTCTATAATTTTATTTGTCTCAATTATTTATGTGGAATTTTAATTTTTATGTTATAAATAATGGATATTGACCAAGAATAGTTAATCCGCAGTGAAGAAATGAAATAAAACATGACGATGATTATCTAAATACTTACGGTTATGTTTTATCACGCCCAGTAAGCGGTGCTCAAAACTCACTGCGGCTGTCGGGACGCCATTTTATAAAGCATCTCCCTGCTAATGAGTCAGGCAAGAAGCTGCAAAGAAAATGTAACTTTTGTATGCACACAACTTTGGGAGAGTCTAAAAGGGCAGACAAATCATATGAGTAAAATAGCACTTTGCATACACCTTTGTTTCATAAAGTATCATACTTTGAAAACCATGAATTTTCAAAAAAATAAAAACACGTTATATATACTTAATTTACTTTAAAACATTATTTTATAACATATAAACTTATAGTTAATATTTGTAAAAAAATTTTCTTACTCCTTGGGTCAAAGCCTTACTCTCATGCTTACTGCAAAGAAGGGCATCATGTCCGTACTCCTCAACAGGTTAAAAGATGAGTTTTATATCTTTTTAAAATAGAAACAAGTGTTATCATTACAATAATTGCTTTTGCAGTATTTTTATATACGGGGTGTACAAAAAGTCCTGCACTGGTTGAATATTTTGAATATAAAGAAAATTTGAAGGTAGATGTGATTGAGGAACCTACTCTATGTAAAAATACAATTTTATTAAGATTTCAAAAAATGTATGCGCCATCTTGGATCTGCCATTTTGAATGTAACTTTGTATTTTTAATGGGAAGGTGGTCATGTGATACATCATTTCGATGTAGAATTTCAAGAGAAAACCAAAGGAGAAATTTGCACATCCATATCTTTAACCGATTACAAATGGCGACCAAAAAGTAACGAAATCTTGTTTTCCGATTTTGCCCCATTTTGCTGTACTACTTTTTTTTTAAATATTAATTATTATTCTTTTTGGATTTAGAATTAAATAAGCTTTCAAACGATATGCCACACAACGATATTGGGAGTATTTAACATTTTTGAATTACAGCCATTTTGATTTAAAAAAATTGATTTCGAGTGGTTCAACCAAATATCGTTGTGTGGTATCGTTTTTATGGTTTCTTATACTGCATAATTATTTAATTTAATGAACTGTTATAAAAGCAAAAATTAAAATAATAGTTTGACTTAAAAATATTGGTTATATTAATGGACGTTGTCAAGTACCTCATTTGTTTACTTTTTATGAGCACTCCATTCCCATTCTCATTCTATCAACCTTGTCATCTAAGTAGACATTTGTTTTAAAATTTTCGTTGTAAGCCTTCATCTTTCATTAGGCCATTTTTAATTTCCACTGCACTAAATAACTACAATAAAAAAAGGATAAAAGGGTAACTTTACTGAACCTACAAAACTTAGTGTTGATCAGTTTAATACAGCGCTGAGACCAAATTGGAGTATCCTAGGTTTAACATGTACATGAAAATTGCGATACATTGAAAACAAATTACTAAACTAAAAACTATAAACTTACCTTAATAAAATTATGTATTAACATAACACATGAGATATCCAAACAACTGACAAACAGCGAATAAATAATCTTACTATAAACTGCACACCATGGTAGCAATCTGCCTTATACCTGTGATGAACTGCAGAACTGCAATGATTGCCAGGCAGCCACCTGCTTCATCCTGGAGAACTGAAATTCTCTATGTTTGCCCTTTGCATTTATTACAAACTGCTGTTGCTATAAGGTGCACAATAAATTTATAAATCAGGTTCATATTTGTTTATTCATCCATCTCATGTCACATTTTTATTAATTTAATTTAAATTGTGAAGTTTGTATTATTACATAAAAGAAGTACGGTATATATTTTGTATGCCATTTGGAGGCCCCTACCTAAAAGGGGCCCATGACGGGATGCCCCCCCCTCCTAGTTACGCTACTGACCAAGTGTTTATTTATTTAGAGGCCAGTCATTATTTATATTATTAGAGATTCATGATTGATTATAAACAAAATAAATGTTATTTACTTAGATACATTGGAGAAAGCAAACGTGATCGTACCGTGGAAACATCACCTAACCCTATCATAACAGTGACTGAACACACTCCAGCACCTTCGCCTGATTTCTTGCGTAGAAAGGTAAAATTACTTCTTAACTGTTGATAATTTATATCAATGTAGATTTTATTAAAGTTTTAAGAGTTCTACTTTAAACAGGTGAGGGGGGGGGGGGTAAAAACTTTAAATCCTATTTTAATCCTTTTTCACCAACTGTATTTCAACATTACTCAAAGATAATTTACTTAAATTTGAGACAGTTATAAGCTTGTATAAAGCATGCTATCCTACGTTTCATATTTCAATAGTCAGATCTACAAAATATTTTATTCTCAATTTCTGATGGATAATGTTTGATATAGTAACAAAACAAAAAATTGTATATGAGTGTAATGAGGGGGGTGGGGGAATATTTTGAAATCGATTTATTAAAAGATATAAAAAGTTTTTGTAAAGAACTTTGTTATATTTTGTTTTTAAGGTATTAACGAAAATTTTTTTCATAAACCTATATTTCTGAAAGAGCTGTACTTTATTTTTGTTTATAAACAGTGGTGTACTCACATCAATAGGATCAAAGCTTTGAGACAAATAATTAAAAGCATATAAGTTATGTTTACATGCTAGCACTTTTTGGTAATATTGTTGTTCTCATCTGTCCCCTTACTTTCACTACCAATACAAATTTTATACTGTTATGGTTATATTGAAATTTTTTTACACTCTTTCAGCAATATATCGCATACAATGTTGAATTCAAATTGAATACTAGTGAATACCTTACTATGCCAAAAGAAATTATTTTAGCAGAATAATATTTTTTCTAGTAAACATAGTTTTGAAAACTTCAAACACTTTTTTTTACAGAAATTTCTGTTCTAAAGGAGTCGGGCAAGTTAAAGCAGAAAAAATGTATTTTATAATTTTACCTTTATCACTAAGGGTGGATTAATAACTCATTTCCAAAAAATATTATTGTTATATTTATACTGCAATAATCAAGTTACAGAAGAAGTATGTTTTTGTTTTTTATGGCTTTCCTGAAAATGACTATCACTTTCCAATACAGCTGCGCAATGTCTCTCATTCGTTTTCCTAAAGGCAGAGGAAAAGGTGCTCTTTATCCATTCTGAACTCATGGCATAAAGTAGGCTAATTTTTTTACTTGCAATTATTGATTCTATTTAGGTAGCGAGGCAATTGTGATTGGTCATCAACAATAATACAAATTATGCAGTGATACGCAAAGAACATTTAAAAGGATAAAATAAATGATCGGTTGAACACTTCTATTTATCAATATATAATCAATCGTAATGTTTATTAATTCTTTATTATTTATGTTTTCATTCAACTAACAAGGGAAGAGTTATTGTAATTGTTTATATAAAATAACCAACATTGCTTTGAAAATATGAAAATGTTTGAACATAGTGCCTTTGATGATTTTATTTGTATACTTATGCCGACACTCCTATCTGGAAACGATTTCAAAATTATCTCATCTTTTGTTAAAACTTTTGAAGAGATCATGTAATGAAGTTCTCATACCTGTCTGATATACCTTTTTCTTTCAGGGGTCAATAGACAGTCAAATTGATGTGGCTAGTCTACAGGGTGCCAAAATTAACCAAGAAAGAAAGCCCAGTCTTACTAGATCACAGACAGACAGTAATATTACATACTCCGGTGAAGAAATACCAGAAGCTTCAGGTTCAACCTTTTATATAACTAAAGATGGAGACATTGACTTACAAGTTGTGCTGAAGGTACTTTTTTTAAAAATAATAATTTATTTTATTATGTATAAGAATACAAGTAAAGGTATTTGAGAAATGTATATACCATGTATTTTTTCAATAAAATTTTAAAGATAAAACTTACTGTTTATTTCTTTTCAGGCTTTGCATGCAGTAATATTACGAGATAATGTTACTTGTACTCTCAGGGTCTGCGAAGTAGTTCTAAACCTCGTAGAACTGTTGATGGACATGGGCATACTCAAACAAGAAAGTAGTAGCAATATCGATAAAGATCATTATGTATCGGATTTTGAGGCTTCAAAACCAAAAACCAAAGTTGAAACGCCTCATGGTCTTATTATGAACAGCATGGTCAGGTAAAAAGCATAGTTTCAGCTTTGTTCTCTATACAGCCTGGTTTGTTTGATTATTACATCTACTTAAGTAAAATTTATTACACAAAAATAATAAATAAACAAGATGAAAAGATGGAACACTTTTTCGAGACTTTTCTTTAAACACTAGAAAATGTCACGCATGTCACGTTGCTGTCATGCTAGAAAGCTCAAAATCTTTTTAACTCTCCGCAGTAAAATTACGAAGATTTTAGCACCACCAGTGAGTACACATATCGTGTCCATAGACAGAGGCACAAATACAGACACACAGACTCAAATTGTTTTTATTGTGTTCAGAGACCTTGAAAACGTTGAGAAAAGTCATAAAAAGGGGAGGTAAAATTTTAGAATATTCGCAAGATTTCAATACTTGGACATTTTAATGCGAGCCGAAGTAAAAAGGATTACGGTACTTTTTTTTGTATACATCGATAGAAACACAACTTTAATTCTACTTGATTTACTCTACAAAGAGAGAACATCTTGGGTTTTCTGTTTTTATCTTCTTTTAAATCTAACCAAGAGGGTGCAATAAAGTTTAATAAATTAGAAGCATTGCTCTATTGACTGTTATGAAACTTTTCAATATATGAAATTTGTATTCAGAGTGCTGCTTCTAGAGTAAATCTACAGTTGGAACCTCTCTCATTGGCTGACTGGTGATGATTTACCTGCACTATACGTTGCTCCCGCATCTTCATTAGTCTGTATAAGATAAAGTAAAGATATTAGGAAAACAAAATTCAGGAAATTATTGAAAATATTATTCTTTCAGCATTATTTAACCAGTTAACAAATGATAATACATTTAACATAATATAATTCCAGAAAATAAAGTTTTGGGCCAGACAATTAACTTATTCAGTAAAAAAGTAGCAAGCCTCAGTGATTACTATCATTCCAACCCGTGATAGGTTATTCAATGATCAACTATTATATTATAATGATCCAGGTTATTCTGGACTTTATTTGTTACAAAATTCACCATAATAGTTGTTAAATATTTCAATTTTACTAAAAAAAAGAAATTCAAATCTAGCTAAAGTCAATTGTTGTGAGTTTTTATATAAACTTGATCACTGAAAATTAAAATGGTCCTGACTGATCTTAATTCAAAGATATCTACAGTATTAATTTATAATTTACAAAATAATTTGTAAGATGTAAAAAAAAAAAAAAAAAAAAAAAAAAAAACATGAACAAAGTTTGTTTGTAAATTGTACCAAATAAAACAAAACATCAATCAATGTATTAGAAGTGACTCACTGTAACTAAAAAATGCTTGAAAATGTAAATAAAAGTCCAATGCAGTGTAAGTTGTTTTTCAATATCTGTAAAATTGTTGACATTAAGTGGATACTCTAAGACCGAATTTCTATGTTAAATTGCTGGTTATTCTGTGTAAGCAAGTAAAAAATAGGTAGACCTGATTGTAAAATAGCCATGGATTATTTATCAGGACAACACTTCTGACCTTGTAAAAGATAAACAATAAAATATTTTAAAGCATCAGTCCAGTTATCTAGCCACAACTTACACCAATTCAAAGATAGTTATTTTAATTATAATCATGTTATAAAATTTTCATAGACTTTCAAGTTTTATTGAAAGAAAAAAAAAATTGTACTATATGAATATAAGTATTAGTTATCTAGAAGTTAGTGCCAACCTGGCTGACAGTCAGTAGAACATTGCCAAAAAAAGTGTTATGTTAAATTTGTATTTATTTGTATAATGTTTTATTAAATGCACTATTTTGATTTCATTTTCATACTCTTTATAACACTTTGTCAATAAAAACATAATTATTAAATTTTATAACTTTCAATTAACGGTATCTAAGTTCCTAAGTTTAAAATGAATAACTATTTTTTATAATTGACTTACAATTGTTATTTTGATTTTCGTCAGATTACTACGGCATCTAGGGTGCCCTCATGGTTGCGGCGATGGGCATAGAGGTCCTCCTGCAGATTTTCTAAGATCGCAAGCGCAGACTGTTCTCAGCAAACTTCAGCGTTCCAATACCAAACAATTTGCTCGTTTCCTCCGACACATGGTGACAACAGAGTCAATCATTGATATTCTTGATTTCTTCCACTCTTATGTTGGCTTCTGTGTTGATCCTAGTTCATTACTGTCACCTCTAAGTTAGTAGCTATGTTTAAGATTTTTAGAAATTAAGGATGTTGTAATAATATTATTATTTAAAGAGAATAATATTAAAATTCATCACATTTGTATTCCTTATTTAGAATAGAGGACACGGGCAAGAACCTTCAACTGGTAGTTTTTTGATGCTAGAACTACCCCTTGCTAAAATAGTTTAGACTAAAGCCTTTCCATATACGCATGATAAAGTCCTCTTGTTTTATCTACTTAAAATTAATTTTGGAAATACTTATTCTTTAAGATGTCAACCATAGTTTTCTCTCATAGTATTTATATTAAAATACATTTTGAGTACAAACTTCTGAATTATGTAATATTTTTTAAAGACTTCTAAAATATTTTTTAGTTTTTAATCGTTTTAAATAATAGATTTTTTTAAAAGTAGGTAGCTCCTTTTTAATTAAAAACTAAATTAATAACACAATTCTATAAAACTATAACTTAACTATTCTATACTGGCGATGAGCTGCACTATACATACCTAGCGGCAGGAATGCGTACTACACAACTCCCGCCCACGGTTACTTTTGGGCACCCCTTCATAAACAGATGAATACAAAAACCTAAGTTAGGTTAAATTTAGGTATCAAATCTTAACCATAAACTAGAATTAATTAATTTTCCTAAAAACTCAGTGTGTATGCCTAGCTACATTCTTTATAACTGTGACCAATTAAACTTTTATTTTCTGCAAAACATGGGTTTTCTTCCAAACTCTCTGTTCACGATAAGTGCAGCATTTTTTCCAAACACTCCTTTTCAAATATCTAGCCTCTGTTGTCAATATCCGTCCTTTTCAATTGTGTTTCAATTGTCTAATATTTAGAAGTCCTATATTAATTAATTATATATGGACATTTTAATCCACATTATACAAAATAAACTATTGTTTGTCTTAATATGAATTGTAGTTATTAACTCTCATAATAATTGTAAAATTGCTGAAACTCTTAAAATTTGTGAGAATTTGAATTCAAGTTTTATTCTATAAAAGTATATCATCTTACAAGTCAAACTCAATAATTATTTTCATGTATTTATAATCAGGAAGTTAGACTTTAATCTAAGGCATATTTCATTTGGTTAGTTTTAAATTTTACTTTTATTAGAATCAATGGGGTTATTAAATTTGTTTTAAATTTACAACAAAAAAAGTAATTAATTTGAGCTAAAACAGAGGATAAATGAACCATTCTTTAGAGTTCTGGAGAGCAACTTCTGAAAATTATACTGGTTGAAGTGAAATGATCTAGAGTATTCCATATTTTGATCTTTAATAAAATTGGAATATCACAAAGTTCTAAAGTAAAGAAAATAATTTAAGCAATAACGAAATCATAATGTCAATTTAATACATATTTTTATTTGATTTACAGATCAGAAACGTAGTTGTAGTAAATCTCCAGACATTGCAGCTCAAGGAGGTTATGCCACAAACTTTGGTGCAGGGTTAGGAGGAGGCAGTGGTGGACGAGGTGTTGAAGGCCAAATAGTTGCAAATGTATTTAAAAATTTAGTCTCCCGCCTTGTCAAAACTAATAAAGATTTGAAAAACCCAGAGAACATGGTAAATATAAACTAAGTTTATAACTTATAGTTTATTATTTTATATGCTGTAAATTTAATTACATTTTTATTGACTTTTGTTTTCTAGAAATACTAGTTATTTCAGTAACTGTCTAAAGTTATAACTTTGCACTGTATGGCACTGTTCTTTACAGACTCTGTATTGCGATGTACGACAGTTAATGACCTACATTAAAGAAGCCCACGGAGGGGTATTTAGACGAGTTGCTTTGAGCGGTCTCTTGGACACTGCTATCAGACCGCATCGCAAAGAACCTGTTGTTCAGACCACACGAGTTATCAGGTTCGATTCGACATCTTCTCTAAAACTAATGTCTTTATTTTAGTTCAGAGGCATGGTAGTAAATATAAATTACAATAAGAAAAGTAAATGTGTATTAAATTGAAAGCCAAAGCCTTCTAGTCAAGTTCTTAAATTATACTTTAAAAAAACGTAATTGAGAACATTCTGCTTATTAACTTATTAAGATTCTTAAATAATTTTTATATTAAACTTATCAAATTCATCGTCCCAAGCCACTTCCAATTTCAATATTTGACTCTTCTTTACTTATGTTATCTATTCTTAGTAACTAAGGCTTTTAAGTTGTGTGTTTTTTCATAAAACCAAGTTTTCTAAAATTGGGTATTTATTTTTATATTCTGTAACTTTTTGCAGACACATTCCTCACTGTGATCAAGATGAACATATGGAATCTGGAACTTGTTATGTTGTAGATGAGAGAGACTCAAGAAAGACACTGTTTAAGAAGCGAAGCACGTCTTCCACATGTGCTGTAAGATTAATGCGAATACAATATTTTATTTTGTAAGAAAATAAAAACAAATTACTGTTTATAAATTACATGTTTTGTCAATTTGTAATCTGTCTTATCAATACATTCAGTTAGTAAGTCTTATCTTCAAAACGATTAGAGTACTAGCATATTATCCAATTGTGTGAGCTGAAAATATGCAGACATTATACAAAATAAGACAATGCTAGCACTTGTAGAACATTGTACTAATTATACTATAAGAATTGAAATAATTGCAGAAAACTTGGTAATATAATAGAATACAATTAAAACAATAACATTGAAATTTTCTGATTGCCAGAGATGAATTATAAAGAAAACTAGTCTTAAATGAAGTGCAAATTACCTTCAAAAATACTCCTTCTCTTTATCTAACTTCATCCGGTTTAAAATAAATGTTAAGTTTGCTCTCTTGGTAAATTACATCAGTTCCAAATGTCAGTATAAAAAATTTGTTTTAATATTCAAGTAAATTCGACTCATTATGTCTTATATTTCTGAATTTGATATTTATTAAAGGGGAGGTAATTATACTTTCTTCCTTTTTTCATTTGTGGAGCGAGCTGAAGCTCTTACACTTCAGCCAATGAGTCTTACTTTGCACTTAATGGGCAAGGGTACTGGTAGGTAAAGTCTAAGATGTTGTGACCTTGGACCTTCCATACCAAGCTAGATTCATGCGTATTAGCATCAACAAAAGCTACCTTCTATGACCTCGCCTTACAGTAGGATGTCCTATGCTGAATCTCTTGCCTTGAAACATTTCCGACATCTCGGATCTTCATTGAAAAGTTCCATTTTCTACAGATGTTTTCATAATGGGCTTTTCCAATTTTATTCCTGTGAAGCTTAAAGATAGTCTTAGTAAGGCTTTGGTTTCAAACTATGATTAATTTATTCACAATGTGTATTTGTGGCAAGGATATGCCAGAGTTTTTATGTTGCTTTTCAACCCAAAGAGAAACGATTGTCCTACCCACACAAGGGCTGCTCCGTTCTGCAGAAAGAAGTTTGTGAGCTTTCTTTGCCATGATGTCTGCTGTTTTGTTGCCTTAGATGCTCATATTTCTGGGTAGCCATTGCATCGAAATTTGTATGTGACTTTGGTAGCTTTCCTTTGAAAACAACAAATAATTTAATCAAACCTACACAAATTTTTACATTCATGCCAAGAATATTAAGTTGCCTGTCAATTTATTTAGAATTGTATGTTGAATTTGAATTTTGATAGTTAATTATATATGTTTGAAATAACATCTACGTTTTGAAAAATCTGTTGAAAGTTAGAAAATAAATAACATAATATTTTAAAATGTAAAATCCTGTTATTCAATTTGTACAGAGTTTATTGGAAACTGAGTTATGTGATGAAAGTGGAAAAATCATCCAAAGTCCATTGAGCAATCTTCGTAAAAAACATCACCATGTTCTGACTCCTAGGCAAAGTGAACGGAATCTGGGATTGTCGGATGCAGCACATTCATACCCTCATAAGGCGCCATCTTCTCGCTTCCAGATTGGTGGACTTGGTAATTTTTATCTAGACTATAAATTAGTTTAAGTAGCAAATATTGAAGAGACAAAAGCTTAATGTTTACCAAAAATTCAAATAGTGTAGGCATACAAATATAGTGGTTGTTAAAAATCAAATACTGCACCTAATATTAAAATATGTAAAGTTTGACAATTAATTAAAATGCATATTAAATTGCCAGTAACTTGTATTTTAGGTAAGAACAACTGAACATACGCTAGTACACAACTTTGAAGTTGTTTTTTGACTGTATTGTTTTATCTATACAGTATACAATAACAGTAATTTTGTCAGCTGTCTATAAAAATAAATAAATGTTTGGGAAACCTTTAGGCAGCGAAGTAATTATGCAGAACAGCCTATACAATCCTTTTTAATTCTGACCATTGACTAGAGCAGATTGTTTAGAAAATTGAAATTCTAAAACCTCTAAACCTTGAATAGAGGCTAAAAAATACCACTTCCTCTCTTTGATTAATTTTTTACATTTCTTTTCAGTGTGATTGTAAAAATCATAAAATAAGAGAAGGTTTAGGATAGCGGATAGGATAAAAAAGTGAATTTTTCCAAAAATATTAAAATTTAAGATAAGATCTCAACAAGAGAAATATTTTATAAAATGCAAATTCCTATTTTATATGAAAAGTTAGACTTAACTTAAGTTTAAGAATTTTAAATTTGCTGATGTTTCTGATCCCTTACCATCAAGGGATTACTGTATTGATTTTGTTATTGTATGATAAAATTATATATTTTTGGTTCATTATAAAATGAGCATTAATATTTCTTTTGAAATAAGGTTAAACTTAATTTCAGTAAACTGGTTTCGAAGAGAATATGGACGTTCTGATTCTCTTGAAAGCCATGATGGCAGTGATTCTCCAGTGGAAGGAGCTTTAGTTCATCAAGCAGCGCAATTACATCATTCTTACAGTAAATCGTCTCAAAAAAGTACTGGCAGGTACCTAATTATCGATATTTAGATATATTATTTGAGGGCGAAATTCTGTGTATGAACTCAGGATTTGATAACATATTCATTTGTCATAATAAATGAATAGGTGCGATCAGTTACAAGTGACCATTGTGATTAGTTGTGTGTTCCACAACAAAGAAAATTATTTTTTAATCAATTATAAATATGAAGCGGTTGATATGTAATTCTGTAGCAACAGGAACGGATGCGTCCAGGGCAAGAATGGCATTTGCCCCCCTGGCCAACAAACCCATTATATTAATCAAATTATGCTTATTTTACTTTTGTAAAGAATATATTCATTTATTTTATATGTATTTAATTATTTTATTATTATTATTTTTTAACTTCCCGCTACCAATAAAGGGAAGTTATTGATTTCGGTCCGATTTTCGAAAGTCGAGTTTTCATTAAATCTCCACGTTTTGAGGTCCCAGGAAGCCATTCTGACTATTCCCGCCGAGATGTCTGACCGTGTGTGTGTGTGTGTGTGAGTGTGGCTGTATGTGTGTAAATAAATTTTTGTCGTACCGTTTCTCAAAAACGAATCAACCGATTGAATTCTACGACATGTCATTCGAAAGGGTGTATCAAAACTTACATCTGATTAGATTTGAGAGTTAATCCATCGAGCCAATCCGAAGAAATTTAAAAAAATAACCTAAATTTTTTTTGGTATTTTTATGTTTTTTAAAAATAACTTTAAAGCGTGCGAAAAAATCATAATAAAACCATGTATACATTTTTTGTGCTTAAAAAACTGCGTTGACTGCTTTTTTGAAAATGAAAATCGGACGACGCATTCAAAAGTTATCGTTGTTTAAAAATTCACAAATTTTTGTTTTTTGGTATTTTTTGGTATTTTTTTAACATATCTTCCAGATTTCTCAACCAATCAATATAAACCTGTACATTTTCTTTTTGTGCTTTAAAAACTGCGTAGAATGCTTTTTTTAAATGAAAATCGAACGACGCATTCAAAAGTTATCGTTGTTTAAAAATTCACAAATTTTCTTTTTTTGGTATTTTAACAAATAAACTCATTTTTAAGCGTTTAAAATTCAAACTAAGCGGGAAGTTCTAGGGTTGGCCTGCACGGTCAACCAATTTCCAGGTTTTTTTAATGTAAATCCTATTATCTAAAAAGGTTCAAGAAAAACTCAAAGATTCCACATAACAACATTTTATTGGTGACAATAGTTAGTATAAAAACTAAACAGATCAAGTGAAATGAACTTAACATAATTTTCTACTTATCATAACAATTAATTAAACACAATAAACATACAATTTAAATTATATACTAAAAAGATTACGTGAAATGAACTAAACATAATTTTCTTCTTATCATAACAATTAATTAAACTCTGCCACTTTGGGTGAGTTAAATCCAGTTTTCCTCTAAATCAGACTTTCAGGCTTCTATTCTTCAAAATTAATTATCTAACAAAAAACTTTCATCTACTTCAATAACTTTAACAAACTAGACCAAAAGACTCTTTGTTTTTAATAACCTGTTAGTTCTACATTTGTTAATCATTTAAATCATCCTCCATTAGCCTCAGCCTAGCATAAGAACTCATTATGTAACATATTGTTGATATTTAAGTACTTTATTTGTTTGATTGAATTACAATAATAATTTGAAAAGACATTACAACCAGTTAGCCGGCTAACAAAATTATAAACTTTGAACCCGAGATCTTTTAATATTCAGTTGTATTAATTTTGTATTATTAATAGAATACACCACTTGTAATTCCATTCTACAGCATATCTCTGCTTATTTTATAGTCAACGTTAAACTCAAGAGTAATTACAACATATAGCCTACTTTTAAAATTTAACAGTGTAAACAATTTAATTTTTTTTTTTACAGCATGAGCAATACCTTTCTAAAAGCAAGAAGAAGAATGGAAGATCAGTTTAACAAGTTTGGTTTTGGAAGAGGAAAGAAAAAAGATGGAAGTATTGAAGAAACTCAAGGAAGCTGTAAGAAAACAAGTTGAATTTTTCATAAATATTAGTTATTGAACCTATATGGCTATTAAAATTTATTATTATTAACACTTTTGCTGCAGCATTATGAATGTAAACATACTCTGGAAATAGGATTTTTTTGCTAATCAAAATTCAGATCAATATTTTATTCAGGATCATGTTTTAAACATAAAAATACCATTTTATTTTTACCAAAAATTTAAAAAACTTAAACTTTAAATAAAAGGATAAATTAAAACCACTGATTTAAATGAAAACTGAAAATGAAATAGAATAAAACAATTATGATACATCAGACAAACAACATAGCAATAATAGCAGACTCAATGTATGGTTAGAGGTTACAAGGTGAGAAACTTATGTATCGTCATGCTGTGACATTTGAAAAGGTTTCTAATATAGGTGCACGAAACAAAAATTTGACTACCACAGGAAAAGTTTAAAGTTTAAAAATATACATACTGGTGTTTAAACAAATGTATTACATATATGTATAACACAAATTCCCTTTTATAGATCTGAGTCGACGCAATTCTGTAGAAGTAGGAGATCATGGTCGTGATTCTGAATTTGTAGTACTCAAAGAACGCAAACTTGTTCCTATACTTCCAGTGTTTAATGGAATGTTGAGGTTTTCTTTTCTACTGGAAACTTGTCATCCCGGTTCAATACCTGATCCTCATCTCTTGGCTGCATCCTTGGACTTAGTGAGTTAACTTTTAACATAAACTTTTTTAAACACATTGTTTATTACTACATAACTATATGTCACTTATTATCTTTAAAAACTATTGAAGTTAAGAAAACAAATTATAATTTGGCAGGTATACATTTTCAATACAAATTTCTAAAATATAAGATTGATTGATTTGTTTATATAGCCTCATGCTCCAGTCATTGCAAGAGCTGCTTTCATTATGGAGTGTTCATACTTTGTTCATTGTTGCAACAAAGGTCAATGGCCTGCTTGGATGAAACTCAACTTTCCAATATTTAGGCCTTCAGGTCCTCTGCCAAATCGTGGTGCCCCCACAGGTCAGAAACGAACCCATATGTTACAAAGAGCTGCAGGAAAAATGTTTTACCAGTGGGCAGAGGTAATGTTAATACTGTAGCTTAAATATTTTTGTACCCTGACTAATATTAATACAATAGATAATTTTGTACATTGAATAGTTTTATTTACCGGAATAAATATGAGGAGTATTCATAAAGTAAGTACTGTTTTGAAAAAATCTACTAAAACAATATTTTTCAAGCCAATTTTATTTTTACATGAAAAAACATACCTTAAACTATTTTTCTACATTAATTCCGCCAATGTTCAAACACTTATCGTAGCAGCTGACCAGCTTTTCTATACCTTCTTTATACAAACTTCCTACCAGTGATGATAGCCACGACTTCACAGGATTTTTCGTCTCATCGTCAGTTCCAAAGCACGTGCCGCCTAGCTTGCGCTTCATATGGAGCAAGTGGTAGTCAGACAGCGACGAGTCTGGGCTGTACATCGGGTAATGAACTGCTCCGAACTAAACTGTCGAATCACCGTTTGAGTGTCACCAGCAGTATGGGAGTGAGCATTCCTCTTCATTTGTTTTGAATTGCACTCCGTAGTTTTCTCAAAGTCTCACAATATTGTGCCACATTAATGGTTTCAGCTCTGGGAAGAAATTCAATAAGCAAACCTCCTTTCCTAACCCAGAACACAGTGTACATGATTTTTTGTGCAGACATTGTCATTTTAACTTTTGTTTTTTTCGGAGATTGCATGTGTCTCCATACAATACATATGTATACACTGGCATAGAGTTTTAAAATTGTTTATTGGGTGCCTGTAAAAACGTTTTCTGAGCATTCACCACTGCCAGAAGTCTCAGGAGTCAAGTTTGGCAAATGGACAGGCCATGAAAGAACCCAAATATACCTTCACACCATATTAGGAAACTTTTGTTACGGCATTTATGTAACAATTTTACATAATAGATGGAGCGTAGGAGGAGGAGGCTCTTTGGAATCCAGCAACCAGGAGACGAAGAAGACACATACTTGGTGGAGAAAATCCTGGACCTCACAAGGGATACAGGCTTCTAACGTGCTAGGCGCGGTACATAGGGGGCACAATAAACCAAAGGTTGACGTGCAAGGAGGCCTTCTCAAGGAGGAATCCACCCCAATATAATCTAATCTAATCTAATCTACATAATAGATCATCGATTCATCAGGTTGGAAATAGCATGCGATAATAGTCATGGTAATGTTTTCGATATTATATGATTTTAATAAATGTCAGATCTCACAGTATCATGACAAAACCAGTAGGAACCGATGTCTTCATTTTCATATACAGAAATCCACATGTCAACTTTTGGATCTCTGTCTTTTGAGTTAACAGACTAAACAGGGTTACATGGTGCTCTAAAACACCCAATTATGGTGGGTTTACATGAAAAAGTTGCATAACCACTAAAAGCAAACTTTCTGTGCTTTAAAAATGTAAGGCTTAACATGTTGAAATTTGTCAGTGAAGGCTAGAATTAATTAGATAAAAGGACATTTTTTTTAATCCTACCTTAATATTTTTCCAAACTGATAGTTAGAAAATTCCAGTTTGGCTACTAATTTTGCAATGATCAATTAATTCACATTTTTATGTTTGGTTTCATTCGCTTTTGTTTATGCAGGCCTAATTGTCAATAATAGAATTTGTTTCAGAAAATTAAACCGGTATTTTATAAATGATCACTTAGCTTGTTAAAATAATTTTTATAATGGTGTCTAATTATTGTATATTTAATTAAAAATATACGAGCTGAGCTGTAACATAAATATGGGAGGATAAAATAGAGCACTTTGATCAAACACAGAGAAATAACAAAAAGCTTAATTTTGCAATGGATTTATGCTTCAAAGAAGATGCAATTAGGGTTTAGTGGGTAAATTAGAGGATCCTGGAGTTTCAATTAAGTTTTTTGCAATAATTCTTAATACCACATAATTGCTTAATATTTGACTTAACAGAATTTTTTAATTAAATAAGAGCTATTACACTCGACCCAACTTGAAAACAGTTGGTCAGAGGAGGGTAAAGGACTTCGTTTCTATACGTTTCAGACTATTTGGAGATGAAACCCAAAATTCATGAATTTATATATATATATATGTTTTATTCCCTGATTGATAAGTGTTAAGATAATCTTTTTTTGTCTTTCACTCCGATTCAAATGGCGGATTTATACTGTTTAATCTTTTTTGGGTAGGGATTTGACTAGTATATAAGCGTGAATACAATTTGTGAGTTATATCATTCGAAAGGCAATTAAATTTACTATTATCCTGTGCAAAGGTATTGTAGGTATCGTTCCCGAAACAAAATTCATAGGAAACTCCCAAAATATCATTTTTTTCACTATCCATGTAAGATAATTGTGGAATTTCTCACACTCATAAGCCCAAGTAAAATTTGTGAGTTATATCATTATAAAAGCAATTAAGTTTGCTATAATCCTGTGTATAGGTATTTTTTGGTACAACTAGGAACAAAATTCTTAGGAAACTTCCAGTATTTAATACTAGTTATTTCCGGATAAGAAAATTTGGCTATAGTAATGCGGCAGTCCTGCTTACACTTTCTTTTGTGAATACCTTTTTTATTAATTGGAGGACGAAATAAATTTCAATAGTGTGTATTAATTATATGTTGTTGTTTTAAAGGCATTGGGTGCTCGCTTAGAAGAAATGATGCAAGAGGACAAAATGCATATACCAAATATCATCTCAATGCTGTCAGATGAAAACAAACAGAAGCAGCTGTTAGTTGAAGACGAAGAAGAAGACTTTTTAGATGAATGTTAGTAAAAGTTGTTCATTGTAGATTGTAGAAGTTTTTATTTGTTTAATCTCATAATCGTATAAGGCCATTTAATTTTGTTGTTTTGTATTCAAGATTAGAAGTGAGTTTTGATCAATGAATTACTAGCACTTCTGTAGTATGTGCTAACCATACGTGAAAACCACAGTGGTAAATTAGTATTTCTCTATGTAAATTTCAAATAGAATTTTTAAAGAGTTATATTAATAGAAATACTTTTGTATGATTACAGCAAATGTGAATTCTTATGGCTCCTCTTGTCCAATAGCCTTACGTTTAATGGCTTGCATGTTGCTGCTAGAGATTACAGCGTTTTTAAGAGAAACATATCAAAGTCTTCCAAAATCTTGCCGCAGTTCTGCCAGAGATCGGCCTCCGCCTTGGGAAAAGATTTACAGTCGAGAAGCCAATAGACGATGGAGCATGGCGTTATCGTCAATGGGCCATTCTCAAACTTCAGCTCAGAGTTTACAATCAATTGCTGGTGATAGAGATGCAGGTGAGATTTTTGCATTTCTATTTATTCCTGTGCGAGTTACTAATAATGGTAATATATTTATTTAAATAGTCGTTATAGATTATGTCAGAAATGAATGCCGAAACTCAAACAACTTTTAAAAAACAAGAAGAAAACTGATCGTCATTCTTTAATGTTTTAAATGATCTATATTTTAATTTATAATGTTTCTGTTTGTTTAAAGAATCAACACTATACAAAATGTCTTTTAATAGACGTATATTATACAAGTCAATTTATAAGACTAGATTAGGCTTGCTGCTGCAATCAACTAATCAAGTTTAAGCCAGTTGAGCTTAGTTCTCTCTACATGTACTTGCAATGGTTTATTAACCAACGTTTATTCTATGAGGGGAGCAGGGTGGCTGAGAGGCTTAAGACATTAGTCCAGCCTTCTATTTGCAACGCATGTTTCGTAGGTTTGAACCTAGTTTATGGTTATTGATTTACTTGCCCTCCATCTTCATTAGCCTCATAGGTATAAAGTAAAGACATTAAAAAAATCTATTTAGGTTCCAGCCATATGCGTAACCAGGCTGAAAGTATATGGGAGGGGGGGGGTTATAACAACCAGGGGAGGTTGTATGGACAAATTTTAAAAATTAAGTTGCAAAATAGCACGTTTTAGGCTTTCCAAAAGTACTTTAAAATTATATAGGTATGTATACTTTCCACTTCTAATTGTGATTCAGGTCTATTTTAGAATAATTTAGAATAGCAACCATGACTCACTCCCCATAGGCCAGGAACACACATTTTTTAGTTACCATCGCCGCTCATAAAATTTAAAGTGTGCACACAGGGCGGTAAAATTTCCGACACCTTCTAAAAGCCTCACTCATTGGGATTCATTAAACTGAAGTGTCCAGTTCATCAATCACAAAGTGTGTTATGTAATATATTATTTCTTTTAATGTTTTATTGATATGAACAGAGAGCAACTCTAACTTTATTGTTATTCCGTCGCTAATTGAAAAGAAAGCAAAAAAATATACTTATTTGGGTTCATCCAATCAATAAATAAAAGAAGAGAAGATTTTGGAGCATCCTACACTGTTTCCTGATTTGAGGAACTAGAAGAAACATTTTCATTTATTTAAGAATGGCGGTTTCGTCTTTGACTAACTACACACGCAACTAAAAGATAGTATTCTAAGAAAAAAATACTAAAATAAGGAAAGTTGGCGTGCATTTTATCACCTTCACCACTGTTTTGGCGGAGACGGTAGAAAATCTGTTGATTATAGTGGCAGCGAGCGGCTGCACAGCTACCGTCAGCGGTAAAAAAACCAATAGTGTATTTGTCCGACCAATGTGTATGCTCTAATACTCCTTCGCGCCACTGTTAATATGATGGCGACTGCAAATAATTCTTGGCGGACTAAAACTCCGTGTGTGTTCCAGGCCATTCACTATACTGCATCGTATATAAAATAAAGTGCCAGTGTTCAATTCGACCAAAGATAATGTCAGCAATATATTATTGATAATAGCTTGACATAGTTGATGAAAACAAGTTACTCTTAAGAGTGTATTTTAATGTAAACAAAGTGCGAAATATTTTTTGAAATGGGGGGGTTAACCCCCAAACCCCCCCCCCCTGGTTATGCCTATGGTTCCAGCAATCAAAATTCTTGTCTTCCCTTCCATTAAATTAAAGAGTGGGAGAGTGGGTTTAAAAGGTACTAAAAAGTAGGAATTTAACTGATAAAAAAATCTCGCTTGTAATAAAGTGAGAATAATTTTATAATTTTTTCAAACAAAGAGCACTAAGCCATTTTTGAAAAATATTTTTCTTTGTCCTCTATAGACTCAAAAACTTTTCCACCGATTTCGCTAAAAATTTCTCCGTTTATCTATATCAATGCCAGGAGTGTTTAGACATTGCAATTACTACTGAAATGGGGTTGCTACCCCTATACAATAAATATAAATTAACTAAATTCCTACAAGTTATAAGGATAAAATTATGTAATACTATTCTCTAAGTGATATACAAAACTATTTTTAATTCGATTACATAAGTAAAAGGAATGAAATGGGACAACTAACTACCCTTAACATTAAATATTCATTTATACACTTACTTTTTCTATAGTCTTTATAAACTTTCTTTATAATAATATTATGCTCAAAAACTACTCAATTAATTTCACCAAAAATTTCTCAATTTACATATATGTATAAGTACGTACCAGAAAGTTTATAGAAAATGGCCACTACAATCAAAGAGATTAAAATATGCTAGCTTTCCCCTAAACAATAAATATGAATTGAACTAACTTAAAGCTCCAAGCTGTAAAGCTAAAATTGTGTAATATTATTCTTAAGTGATATAAACAACAATTTCCAATAAGATTACTTAAGTCAAAGTAATGAAATGGGATAGCTACCCTAAAAATTAAATAATAACTAAAATGGGATGGCTATACATTTAGAATTAAATAATAACTTTATTAAAATGGGATGGCTAGCCATATAAGTTAAATTGCATTAACATCTAACACCCAAATGTATAATACGCGCGGAACCGTTTGTCCTGATCATAAGAATCTTATTTTAAATACAATTATTTACTTCAAATTAATTTTTCAATTTGCACACTACATTGTATTTTGTTAATTTAATCTAACCATATATTTATACATACTAAAATCAAGCAATAGCGAAGCATTGTCGGGTCCACTAGTTTTGTAACATGAATTGTAAGTAGAATTTGTATGTTAGGTACTAGGCCTACAGTATTATACAGGGTACTTCATTAAGGACTTTACAACTTTTTAATGTTACATAAATGTATTCACTATACCACAAGCGAAAAGGTGATTCCTTATCAAAGATTATCTTTCAATAAAATCTTCATCATTAACCAACTAAAGGTAAAATTTTCAAAACTTCCACACAAAACTAACTATAAACTACTATATCAATGTTTACACCATTGTAAGTTCATACTTTATAAGGAGCTAATGTTTTCTTAATACATGACAAACAGCCTCACGTAGAATGCTGTTTGAAAGAGAAGTTTTCTTTTCATGTTTGCTGTGTCCAAGACATTTTAAATTAATTACTTAATAATTATATTTTAAATTTGGTCTGTCACATGACTTCTTGCTGAATATCCTTGAATTATGGTAATTCAACGAGAGGACCAAGTAAGATGCTTGCTAGGTTGATTTAGACTGTTAATTGTGAGTTTTCTCACTTGCTCTACAACATTATTAGGCAAACTTTGATGCCTTGAGAATTTTCTATGGTGTCCTGAACAATCGGTATAAACAAACACTTATGCTTATTCATAAATAAGGCCTTCTGGGAGGATAGAGCTGTGCTTGGTAAGAAATTCTAGTTGTCAAAGACTTTGATTCTTGAAGTTAAAATACACATGACAGTGCTAGGGATCAGTTAATGCAGCCGTCCATGGTATAATTGCATTGTCCGTTTACAGTTTAGTTGATAGCATGGGCAGGCATTGTCCATGCTATTGAAACGGAGATCTTACGCTAGTAGCCCGCATGAAAACATCAACCTTATAAACTCATTTAAACTAGTTATTAGGAATATTTTCCCCTTGATTTTTATTTTTATTGATATTTATATTTTCAAGAATAATTTATATTAATGCGGAACATTAATACAAAGTGAAAAAATAGTTGTTTTGTTTACATTTATTTTGTTGGAAGAGTTGTTTTTTTTTAGGAAAGTAAATGATTGAATATTGTAAAGTAATAACTGAATATTAATATAAAACTTTAAGAAAAATCTTAAAATTCAAAATTTGTTATCAAAATGAATTAAGGATTGAGAAAAATAAGCACCAACTTTAGTTTAGAGAAAACATCAGAGCATTATTGGTGTTGTACTATCTATCATGACCTAAATTCTGATGAATAGTACTGTAGTAATTATTTGGAGAGTATATTATTTTATTTGGGAGAATATATATATTTTCTTTGAGAAAACAATTTTATCAATTTGTTAGAATTGAAATAGTATAGAGCTCAACAATACAGTAATAAATGTTAGAATAAAACTAATGTAACGTTAGTTTTTTGTTGTTTAAACTTCATAATAGGGTTTACTTAAACATGAAGTATGTTACTGAAATGAAGAAATTTGGATCATGAACTAAACACTGAGACAAGGATTTTCTTAATTAAATTTTTTAGTTAGTAGGAGCCGATGTAGTTAGGTCAGGTAGTAGGGCGGCAAGCCTCCATAAGGTCCATGCTATCAACTAAACTGTGAACGGACAATAGGTATCACTTAAAGGGCAATGGTGAGAACTTCGGGGGCCTGGGATAGTGATCTATTGCATATTTCTTTACTCCATTTTTTTTGCTTCTTTCATAAATGTCCGATTTTTCAATTGAAAAGTACAAATTTTCAAAGTACTTGTTTGAATATCAAAAGTGCAGTTAAATATAATATTAATGTTGATGAATCACTTGTAACTTGCAGAATTAAAAAAAAAATTCTATCAATTCTATTACATTTTGTTCGAGGTTTTAGAAAATTAATAGAAATTTTGAAAATTTAGGCTTTCATTCATGAGAACAGTTACTCTTTCATTTTAGGATCTAAAACCAGGAGAAAACTGGTGTGAATCATTAAAAAATATGTAGATTCATCTTCAGATTCTAGAGGAGTTTCCAGTGGTGGCTCATGGTATAGGTTCACTGGTTCAGTGAGCCCCTAAACAAATTGCTTTAATAACATAATAGTTTAACAACAATAAATATTTTAGTACTTGGTTTCATAAATCCAATAATATAGAGTGAGAAGTTGTTAAAATATGACAGGGAGTTACAACGCACTGCTATGTAAGTACCTGGATCAACTCAAAGAGTGAGCCTCCTGGCCTGGGAGCGGAGGGGTATTGGCCGGTATAACATTGTTTGCCTCTGCAGTCTAGATGCAGCGACTCCTGAATCGACCTGATGATGTCGAATGTACCCGAGTGTACGAGCTTGGCGCAATAGTTCGACGATGTGGCAGTATATCGGTTTGAACTTACTGGTCACTTAGTTGCATCCAACTTTCCAAAAAAATTCATGAAGATGTTTTAGATATTACCATGAAATTGTTTGATTTTTTTGGATAAAAATAAGTTTAGAAGTGAGCTTCAACTAATCTACAACAGAGAAGGTTTCAAAGACGTTAAGAAAGTTCCTCATTTGTTGGCTTTAATTCTTGAAAACAACTTAGTGGAATGCTTTAGTTAAGCAATAAAACTGCTAAAAGCACTTAACACAATTCAAATGACAACAGCAGAAGCGATTGTTTATCATGCATCAAAAGAATTAAAAATTTCCTAAGAAGCGCAATGGATGAAGATCGGCTCACAGCACTCGCCATGATGTCCATTAAAAAAGAAATTACTCAGGAGATCGCGGATTTTAATGAGAAAGTTATTGACCATTTTGCTTTTAAAAGGGAACGAAGAGCTTACTTTTTGTTTACCTAGCACACAACCATAGAAGGAATTGCTAAGCGTTGCTATTAAGCCTACATAAAATGTTTGTTTAACAGGTATTTGAAATACTTCATTATTAATGTAACAAGCACTTTAAATAGTCAAATCTGCTAATAAATAAAATATACTAATATGAAAAACAAAATTGTTCTCAATTTTTCATTTATAATTCATTTCTATAATCCAATCTATCATCAAGTATCTATAACCATATTATATTCCCACGCAACGCTCGGACAGTTGACGCAACCCCCATGACAATAAATGTGATGTTCCCAGTAATGGTAGTAGGTACGACTATCTCCCGTAAAACCTGTACTGAACGGTGAACGTGGAATTGAGTGTAGGAGAAACACTACAACCCCCTCTCATTGAGCCTAAGGTCTTGCAATGGTGCAATTTGTTACTGTCCTCTAAATGAGAAAAAATTTGATGTAATTTACTATAAAATTACAACACAACCAGTTTGTCAGAATAAATGCATATAAATTGCAAAGTTGTAGAGGTCTTATCGAAGCACTTGCCAAAACAAATTTAATTGTTGTTTATTTTCTCATATGAAATATGGACTCTTTAATAGTTTCTTTATTCTTATACATAAGTATGCATTTAAAAAAGTTTGAATGATTTAATTTGTTTAATGATTATCATTCATTGAATTTACATGGTTTAAATAACATTGTTGGATTGAATATCTCTTTTATAGTAATCATTTATTTATTACAACATACATTTAGAATGTTCTTCATTTTAAAGTAGCACTATTTAATAAAATATAATCGATAATTGAATTTATGATAACATGTTTGTATGGAATGACTCTTGCAGAGAAATAATATATGTGTATTACAAATTACAACATTAAAACAGATAGCCATATTACTAGTCATTATTTAGGGAACTTAAGATTCTTTTCCACTTTTATTTCAATTTGGAAAGCCATTGTTGTTGACATAGACCTGATGGGTTGCCTGAGTTTGCACTCCCTCCAGGTGCCTGCAAGTTCAAACTTTCTCCAGTTACCCGGAGAACGTCAAAGGACAAGAAGTGTTCTTTTACCAGCTTTATCACCACGGTCATCTACAGCTGGTAACACAACACTTAATATAATACAATTACACAAGTCCACAAAATTTAGTGTAGTAAAACATTTACAAAACTGAGTAGTAACACAGATTTAGGGATTCTGGTATTTCAATTTAAACAACCGCTCAGGAGCTTTTAGTTTTGGCTGAGGTTATAGAAAACTTGATTTTATGCTCCATTTTATTTAAAATATAATTAGTTCTGCACATTAATAAAAACATGGTTGATTAATTTATTTGTGGGAATTTAACAATTTTTCTGGTGTTAATTAATACTTTTAAGTTTCTTGATTAGTAAAAGGACTACAGTAGACTCTCTATTTGCTACTCCCAAAGACCAGACATCAGTTCAGATAACAAAAATATCAGTTAAAATGAAAACGGATTAACTACTCTTTTATAAAGTCTAAATGCTACAATTCTATCTATCATTTAAACAATGATAAGTAAATGTGTACCTATAAAAGAAACAATTGTTTAACCAGTTCAGAACTTTTAGTCAGTTAGAAGTTTAGAGAATCCCGTAACACTCATGAAATGAAACAGCCATGAAATATTTAAATGTACTTTCACAGATTTTTATTCTAAAAAAACATAAAACTAATCGATTAAGATTGAGAACCATTCAGTAAGAGGCAATGAAAAAACATAAACAAACTTCAAACTGTATGAACTTAAAATATCCTATTAATACACTGACTTCTAATAAAATTAAAGTACCAGTACCCACTATTAAAACAGATGTTTTTGTTTGTCTAAAACTAACTTTTTTACTTGATAATAATTCCTGTGGATTTAAAAAGTAAGTTAATTCCTAGATCCGAAATTTCTCGGCACGGTTCTGAATAAAACTAAATAATATCGCTAACCTTAAACATCTACTTACATCTCAGAGCTGGGACTGAGAAGTAAAAAAGAAAAAAAAAACAGATTACAAAACACAGAAAACTCACAGAAACAGATGACTAACAGATTGTAGACAGTGTTGACTGAACAGGGGCAGAACAACAAATGGCTGGATGCTGGATGCAGTTGGAGTGGCAAGGGGAGTGGCCTATTGTTCATTTCATTTCTTAGCCCAGTACCCCATTTGGCCAATCATGAGGTAAAAGCTCAGTTAGTTTATTAGTATTAGGAATATTATTATCAAGTTTTAGTTCTTTTCCTAATATTGGGATCCATGATGGCTCTATTTCTATGCTTGTTTGGCTGATAGGAGCCAAACCACAAGCTGTTAAGGACTTTTATCTTTCGAATCCTAACTGCTACTCCTTCAGAATACTGGCATATGGATCTCTCCCTTCTTAAGCTTTAAGTTTACCACATGAGTGGGTTGATTTTTATATTTACTATCAGAGTTCTTGTGAGTATATTTTGTAAGCAAGAAGTTTTCTGGTAACGGCAAAACTATTTTAAAACATATCCACCTATATGGTGCACCCTCTACCAAGCAAACCTCTCAACAAAATGTAGCACAGCACATGGCCCCAAGTCATTTAACTTCCCCGAATAAACTATAAAGCGGACAGTTAATCCTGCCAGTTCACTTAGGGTATGCAATTTAATCCCATATATCATATATTTATCATCATGTTGCTGTTGAAGAAACCAATCAAAGGTTTTATTTTGTAAAGTCTGTTTTTGTTTTCAACATCGTTTTATTTAAGATTGCTGAAATGCAAACAGCGCAGAATTATGAAAAATATGTCTCTGCTCTACGTTCTCTAAAAAGGGGAAAATCAAATAACCTATTTGACTTTCAGTAGTCCTGGAGTGTATTGATTTTTATAAATTCCATATGAAGGAAAATCTCCAAATATATTTTTAATTTGGGAAAAGTTTTTTTCAGCAATAATTTGTGAGCCTGGCATCGTAGAATTACAGCAAATAGTCCGTTGGTGTGCTGAAGAACCATTTCAAGAAAAACATCATCTAAAAAATAAATAACCGATCATTTTGTTTATTCTCGCCGGGAATTGGAATTAGTAATTTGTTGTTACTTGTAAATGGAACTGTTTTCATCCTGCTTGTTGAATTACACCAGATATGATTCAAATCACTATCGTTGCAGTCGTTTTCCCTACACCCACTTTCCTGTTGGACCTGGTAGTATCACTTCAGTCATTGCCTGATCTACCAAGGTCATCTTCAGATTCTATAAAGTCATCCTCAACAATTTCACTGTCTTGTGATGTACTAGGCATGTTAGATATAGGTAATGACTTATTTACACTAATAACAATAACTTTATCCTAATATTTACAATTTATTTGCGCACAGTATTCTTAAGCAAGCATCTACAAAACAGATGGTTGTCTAGCCCCGTGTCGGATACTACATGACAAATACAGCTGTTATTTACTAAACAATAAAATAAAAATTTACTCTAAAGTTAAAATGTACACTAAAAATATATCTATATAATAATTAAATTCCTATGTCTGATATTCAAATAAAAGAAGAAGTGGTGAAAAAGGTCTAAATAATTTTAAAACAGTTTGAACTGATTTAAAGTCAGACATAAAACGGACAAAGCTCACCATTTTCTCAATTAACAGCCCTTTGCTATAACGCAATTGGACTTGAAAGTAAGAAATTCAATTGGCTGCAACGTAATTTTATATATTATTGAAATTCAACTATATACATCCAATTTCTGTTGATTTATTGAAATTTATATCTATTATTTTATTAATTGTAATAACATTTTGCAACTATGAAATAACTAAATAACCTCCCATTTTGAATGTCTCTGAAAATATATTCAGGAGAACTACGGTATGTCTAAGAAAAATTATATTTGTATCTGAGTTGTTGTTTTCCTTGTTACAAATTGAAATAACTGTTTCCCTCATTAGTTACACATCCACTAAATATATCACTGAAAGTTACACACTTAATCAGTACAGCTATAGAACATAATGTAGCCAAGCCACCATATATTAAGAGCACATAGTTACAATACACCTTGATAATGCATGGCACAATACATAAGCCTAGGTTGAAACAAAACTTTACACATCGACTAACTGTAATCAATTTATTTAAAGTTGTATTAATTATTATATTTACAAAACAATGGTACTTTTATAAATCTTTTTGTCAGTGTAGAAAAGTCGAGGGTGACTAATGTTTAGTGTTTAGTGGAATAATATGTCAACTAATTAATTCAACACTTTATTAAAAAATCTTAATCTGTTCCTGACATTGTAGAATGGAATGAAAATTTAAAATTTCTTGTCTTGTACTACTTTTGAAATGATATTTTTGGTAGCAGTAATTCTTTGACTTTTTAAGTGGTTGACCCTAGTTTAGTGTCACTTTATCAGATACTTTCAATAACAATAAATACCTCTACTTAATTCAAATGTTGCACACAGACCTGTTATTTATTTCTGCTGTTGAATGTTTTTCCAATTCGTTAGGCATTGACGAACCGATTCAAACACAATACAACACATATATTACATAACAAGACGTGCTCATGCTCTTCAATTTTCGTGGTACACTACATTTTTAGAGGGTTGCATACATGAACTCCATGCTCTGCCCTTGGGGCAGTATTGATGACCTTGCGGAGTTTCTGTTTCAGGATTCGAGGGATTCAGATCTGATAGTACTATTGAATTTTATGTTGGACCTGAGATGGGTTTTCTCATGAAATGGAAAAAAATTCCAGATAAACAATAGCAGGAAATTCACCTCATCTACCTTCAAGTGATTCAAATTCACCTTAAATACACCTTCAAAGTTCAACTCATTTTATGCAATTAATTATTAGTTTTATTTTTTTTTTAAACTTAATCTGGATAGAAACCATAATAAACAAATTCTTAAAACCTAAGTGCAAAAAAACAAACAATATTTGTCAATAAATAAAAAAAATAAAAAAAAAAACATGGGAGATGGCTATTATTCCAGCCATCAATGCAAGAAGTAGTATATAAAACTTGCTCCTAAAAACAAATATTATAACTAACTACTTATACAACATCCAAGTAAATGATTAAATAATACCTTTCTTCAGAACAGTAATAACCCAAGACCAATAAATTCAGTATTAAATAGGCTTTCATACAAAGTTATCCACAGTGATACTATCCTTACTTTATTATCCAGAGAATAGCAGTCATAACTTAACACGTTCGCTACCGGGCGGCTCATCGGCTCATATATGAGCCGCGTCGGTCATTGTGGTAGCCCCCAATACTAAAAGAAAGTCCTTTGCTTTGGCCCAGATATGTATAAGTATGACCACCCCCACAGCCCGGATAAAAAAATGTGTTTTATCTATTAGTTTTCATTACATTTAGCGTATATATCATTCTGGTGGCAAATATGACCTTTTTTTAGGATTTAGGCTATTTTTAGGTTCAGCTCATATAGGAGCCGCCTAGTCTATGGTTCATTATGAATATATTATGAATACATAAAACACGTTACCGTACTCACTACATGTCTCACTTCAACCATCTACAACACTAAACACACGTGTTTGCACTGTTTAGATTAGTTTCCGGTTATAGAAAACTAACAGGCTGCAAGTCAGCTGTGGTTTTCCAGGATTACCAACATAGCAACACTGTATTTACCCTATAAGTCAAGAAACCCAGAGACCATACATACAATATATGCGGCCGTATCCCTATAGACCGCTACAAAAGTTTCAAGCCTCTAAAATAGACGGGTATTTCACAATCGACCATTTAGTCGCACTGTAACACCAGTTCATTTTAGAGCCCCCGGGCGATTTCTACATAACAGCTGACTCATAACTGAGCCGGCCGGGCTATATTTACAGATTTTTTAATGCATACCGGTAGCGAACGTGTTAAAGCTATTTTTGCAGTACAGAGATCTCAAGTGAATATCAATTAATAACTATTTTTGAAACAATCATTCATAGAAAATTTTTAAACCATATTTTTGTTTGTAACTAATTTCTCATTGTTATTCAAATCACTCTTCAATTGCCCAACGTTTTAAGAAACCCTTTTGTATATATTCTACTTTCTAAGTCCTATATTTGGTTTTGTTAAAATCTGAATTCAAAAAGTAAATTCAATTACAATTTCAATTAATAACTTGTGGATGTTAAGTTTCTTTAGTTAAATAAATATTTACCATCTTGTAATTACTTGTTATTTCAAGACAGTATTCTTTATTTTAATTTATAACTAGCCAGGACAACGATTTTAAAATTACATCATTTAAAAGAACTAAGCTTGTTTTAACTTGAGGCCCATTTGAAATATTATACTCATTTAATAAGGAATTTGGAACTAAAATCGTCACTATATAAATTTGACATTCTTCAAGGAAGCCACAGTACAAGGTTTTCAGTACTGTTCTAAGGACAGATCTGACTGCACATGTGCAGTTGACCAAAAATGTAATGTATTACACAAATTTTAGTTTATTTGAGTAATGTTTTTTTTACGTTCTCTATTTTGTTAAATTATTATGTGTTAAATTAGATAAAAATGAAACGATTATCGCCAGAAATAAATAAGTAGAAAACAGGCCTGTGAGCATCATAAAAAAAGGCATTTATACAATACATCCAATCCAGTAGCGCAAAAGAAAGTCATAAAAGATCAATAATTATTTTATATAGTAGTTGGCAATATAATTATAATTATTACTTACATAAATTATTAGAAACAAAATTATCACCAGCTACAAAAATAAAATCTATGTTTTTATAATTGTTTCATATAGAATGCTGTGTTTTTGAATAAAGTTTGAAATATTTTATTTGTGCCTTTATTTTCCAGGTCTTCAGTCTGAAAGGAAGATAAGTTTTGTTTTGCACGAGCCTGATAACGAATCTGAAGGTAGTAGCAACACTACAGTTACTTTACAGGTATTTATTTATTTGCAGAAATGATCTTCTTTATACCCAGGTAAAGTTTGCTCATTCAAGGTCAGACACTCTTGGCCGGCCACCACTATTCTACCAGTATGTTTGAATTCTGTGTTGGTTGTTTGGTTACGCTGTATTAATTGCTGCCATGTTAATAATCCAGCTAACTGTGAAGTGTGTTTCACCATTCGGTTTTTGAATGTAAAAAACTTTTGTGCTGTTGAAATTTTAATTTATCTAGATATTGTGAATGGGGAAGGAGTAATGAATGATGGGAATGTGTGTAAGTGGTGCAGACTATTAAATGAAGGAAGGGCAAATATCCTTTATGAGGATCGACCTGGACGGCCTACTGTCTTGGGTGAAGAGTTGACATAAAAAGTTTTTAAGAAGTTTATGCGTCAAAACAGACACTCCACTTTGAAAAGATACATCAAAATTTCAATCAAGTTTCTAGATCAGTAATTTATGAAATGGTTAGTGAGTGACATCATTAAAATTTTCTGACAAAGAATTTAAATTCAAACAACAACCATCAACACTGTATGGTCACAGTTTTCCGAAACCGAAAAGGTGTTCTTTTGATAAACTTCCTGCTAAGAAGAATGACAATAAGTGCTGAGAGGAATTGTAAAACCTTATTAAAGCTTACGCACATTAAAACTTCCAACAGGGACTACTCTCAAGAGGTGACATTCTGTTTCACTACAATACTTGGTCTCACATTGAAGCAAGGAGAACAGTACAACTAATCAAGTTTCGATGGGAATTACTAGACCATCCACCATACAGTTCTGATTTAGAACCCTCAAGCTTTCATCTTTTTCAAAACTTATAGAATTTTTGTTAGAAAGCGATTGGAGAATGATGGCTTTCCATGGCCATTGTTGGCTTTCATCCATTCTTTGCTACTTCTTACGTATCTATCAGTTGTTATTATAGTGTGTGAGGTCTTTGCATGCCGTCTTCATGTTTTGTCTTCATTATTTATGAAGTTCTCTATAGTTATCCAATTCCTTCTGACTTTAGCATATGTCCTATCATGTTATCTGGTGTAATTTCCTCTCGTACTGTGTCCACATTTTCTGCTGACTATCTTTCCAAGCTTCACATTGGAATGACATGTGCTTAGCGTCATCATACTGATTGCTGCAATAGTACTGATTTGCATGCGTAGTACTTCTACGACATGAAACCGCCAAAACATCTATGCCCAGATAAAGCTTGGGTTAGATAATATCCCACTTCACCTTGCTTCCTGTTGAACCAGCTTACTATGTTGGGAATCAGGCTATTTGTTCACTTCAATGAAGTGTTTGCCTCCCATCGCTCTTGCCATCGCATTGTCTGCCTTCTTCTAGCTTCAGATCAAACTGAAGTATGGCTGAATCTTGCCTTTAAGGTGTAAACTTCCTGCCTCTCTTTTGTCACTATGTAAAGTTGTGGTAATCTAGCTGTCACTAAAAGTACACTTGTTGAAACGGTTCTGTAAGCAATTCTAGTGCAATTGGTCGCTGCGTCATTTGTAGTTGCTTTTGGGAGTCTGTTTGTCTAACACATTAGCCCACACAGGAGTTGTATACTGCACTCTTAAGCTGATTACACTAAACAAGAGCCTTTTCCTGCCTTTTCTTAGTCCACTTAGGCATCAGTTTTGCCAATCTTGTGCCTGTCTCGACGAACAAAGCTCAGTCTTAGGTCTATCACAGACCTACCTAGGTAGGTAGGTTGATTTTGCCATTTAATTTCTACCCCTCCAATATGAAGCTTCAGTTTTACATATTTCTTCCTGTCCGTAACCAATGTTGGTGACCAGTGTCGGTCTTGCTGATAGTAATCTGGAGACTTCTATTTTCCAGTCATTCCATGGCCCTTCTCTAAGCATCGTTTAATCTTGCCTCTTGTATATTTTCATCGTATGACCAGCATGCAATATCTACTCCTAAAATATGAAACTTCAGTTTTACATATTTCTTCCTGTCGTTAACCAATGTTTATGACCAATGTCGGTCTTGCGGTTAGTAATCCGGTGACCTCTATTTACCAGCCATTACATGGCCCTTCTCTAAGCATCGTTTAATCTTGCCTCTAGTATATTTTCATCGTATGACCAGCAGGCAATAAGTGCATCGTTCACAAACCCAACGACACCTTGCCTGGCAGAAGTTCCATTTCCAGGAATTCTTTGTAGATGACATTAAATATGAAGGGACCGATCTTCGAATCTTGAGGAGCACCATTTGTCATTTCTTCTTTTAGAGTCTAGTCATTGCTCTCATAAAAAACCCATCTATTGTTGAAGTAATCAACTATTATCCTGAGTAGGTATTCTGGAACCTTTTTCTTCTTGAGCGATTTCATGATCACTAGCCCAAAGATGCCTTTCCTTTTGCCTTTTCAATTTTTTTCCAAGCTTAGCTATATTACCTCCTGAAAAGCGTCAACCATTGGTTTCCCCTTCAGAAATCCAAATTGTCGGTCCGAGAGTGCTGATTCTCTGGTCATGAAGTCTTCCAATCTCCTTAGGATACGCTTTTCGAACAACTTTCCGATTGTATCTAGAAGGCATATAGGTCCATACTATGAGGATTCCTTAAGAGGTTTTTTCTTTTCGTAAAAGGACAACTTTTTGGAATTTACCTTCCTTTAGGCATAAGTTTAGTGGGACAGTACACATTGGATTCATTGCTACAATCAGCAAAATTATTATACAATGTTTTACCTAGAATTGCACTTATTTGGTAATGTACTACTTATATAACATTGGATTCATTGCTACTATCAGCAAAATTATTATACAATGTTTTACCTGGAATTGGAATTATTTGGTAATGTACTACTTATAAAAAATGTAGTCTTAAACTATAAACTAATATTTACAAAACTATACATTTTAGAAGGTTAATTAATGTTAAATTGAAATTAGGGCGAAGAAGGACAACCTGTTGATGATAAGAAAGCACGTAGAACAACTCCTCAAGGACGGCCGTTCTTACTGAGACGTGGGACAGGTACAAATACTACTACAACCACTGGTTCATTTAAACGCAGAAGTCTCAAACTGAGGAGGGGAACTAAAGAAGGTGCCAAGGAGATAATGGTTGAATGTGATTGTAAGTAAAATAGTACAAAGTATTTTACTAAATAATAATAATAATAATAATAAAGTACTACATTTTGACAAAGTGCTAGCACCTTATTCTTAGAAGCTGTCCATGTCAGGACAAGCTATGAATATTCTCCCCTATTTTTTAATGTAGATTTGGGGTAATTCTAAATTTAACTTGAGTAAGGTCTCTGACCTTGCTTCCATGCTTGTCTTCGTCTTTCTTTATTACTTTGTAGTGTAAGTACGTTTACTACACAGTAAATAGGTATTTATTATTGAGGGAAAATTGCTCTCGATGACAATAAATGAAAAACTTAAAATTTTTGATTAAAAATGTTTAAGGTAACAGTTGTTATAAAAGCTGCAATTCTGTCGCAACTTTGTTTAAACGGATGAGTTATTTACATAATAGATCAGTATCAAATTTATGTATTTATGGAGTTTCTTTCAATTCCATTTTACTGTAAATTAATAGTAATTTAGTTTGGATCTATGATTTTATATCATAATGTATCATTTCAACAATTGTGATTGTACTGCAAGTTACAATTTAAAGACTATTTTCTTACTCTGCCCTTCAATTAGGCATCAGTTGAGTACTACTCTTAAAAAAAAAAGTTTACAAGAAGTACAAATTGTAATTAAATACAAAATCTTAAACTGATTGAAATTTTATAAAATTAGCTTATGATTACAATATTGTTTCATTGTTTCAGTTAAAAGAGCTGATTCAATTCAGTCCAAACGTAAAGTTAGTTCATTATCGGACCGTAGTGATACATCTGAGCAAGGAGGGGGAGGGGAAGTGAGCGGAGAAGAATCTCCAGGAATCCTGAGCGATGAACAACCACCAGAAAGTCCAAGTGATAGTAATGAAACTGATGATACAACAACTCATTTGCCTTGGCTTAAGGTATGTTTTTCTTGTAATTAAAAAACGAATGCTATCAACTTTATCAGTGGGTTCTCTTATTTATCTTTTTTAAGGAATTCATAGTACAAAATGTTCTTTTTAAGAATTTGTTTATATTAATAAAAGAGTTAATTTTATGCAGTTTGTATTAAGTCTGCCTAATGTGCTGATTTGTAAGTTGGATCATTACAAATAATAAACAATCATTGTAAGTAGGCCCCCAGATAGCACAAGATATTTAAAAGATATCTATTATTGCTGTTATACAGTCTAAAGATATCTATAGATATAATAGGTATCTAGACTAGGATAATAATTAATGTATGTAGACTTCAATAAATGTATCATAGGTATCTACTTTTAAATGTTTTATAGATATTTTTATATAAATATCTCAGAGATATCTATATACATCTGTATATGTAGTATAAATATCTAAAGATATATACAGATATGTGAGATATCTATGAATGTAGTGTAGATATCTATGGTTAAATCTCTGACAGATGTATTTATTTCATCTGCAAACATTGACTGCGGAAGTACTAGTCAAACCAGCAGCTTTAAATATTACAAAAAAGGGGATAAACAAAGGCCGGGAAACTATAGGCCAATATCCTTGATCTCATCCTTATCTAAAATGTTGGAAAAATGTATGAAAACAAGAATCTTATCATACTTAAAAAAATTGCTTTATTTAGTGAAAATCAGTACGGTTTTTTGGTTGGTAGCAACACTGAGACAGCTCTTCTTAATTTTATGTGCAGAGTTATGGAGGGAATAGATAACGGGAAATGTGTGAGTAGTTTGTTTTTAGACATAACTAAAGCTTTTGACTGTGTTGACCATAGCTTACTCTTGGAAATATTATCAAATTGTGGAATTAGAGGTGTGGTCTATAGTTGGTTCTCCAGTTACCTTACAGACAGGGAACAGTGTGTTCGTATTCAGGGTAGCCTTGGAAATGTAAGGAAAATAAAATATGTGGGGTCCCTCAGGGATCAGTGCTTGGACCTATGTTGTTTATAATTTATGTTAATAGTTTGTGTAAAGGTAGGCTGGAGGTTAGTATTTATGCATTTGCAGATGACACCACGTTGTGCTACATTAGAAACACAATACAAGAAGTGGAAACTGCCATGCAAGCTGATCTTAATGCTCTGAGGTAGTGGTTTTCCAAGCATTATATGGTTTTAAATACGGATAAAAGTTGTTATATAAATTTTAATCTGAGAGGAGAGTCTAAATTTACAGACCCTATGTTATATAAATGTATGGATTGTGTAGTCGGAAATTTGGTGTGCGTTCTTGTTGCATTGTAAAACAAATGTCTTTGTGTAAGTATTTGGGAGTGGTACCGTTTAACGTGGAAAATGCACATAGCTAATTTAAAAGCTAAACTAAACAATATCTTACGTTTATTTTTTCACTTAAAATATGTCGTCCCGGGAAGCGTTTTACAGAAAATTTATTTTTCCATGGTCCATAGTAGGTTGGAGTATGGGATCTGTTGTTGGGGAGATACGTACATTACTAATCTTAGGACTTTGATTGTAATACAGAAGAGGTTCGTACGGCTTATATTAAATAAAACAAGGCTGGTGTCATCTTTACCATTGTTTCGATGTATCTCTGTATTGCCTCTTCGCTATCTGTTTATTTACAAAGTTCTTAAAATATTTTACATTAGTAGTCAGGGTTCTTCATTTTTTTGCAATACAATTGATTATTTTTTAAGATGCAAAAGCAAATCAAAGGTACCTAAAGCCAGATTAACAATTTACTTAAATTTCTTCTCTGTAACTGCACCTAGACTTTATAATAAACTTCCTGAAGAAATTAAAAAATCTAGTAAACTAAGGAAATATTTGATTCTCCTGAAGAACTGGCTATTGAGCAGGGACGATGTGGAGGGCTTGTTGGATGTGGTTGTGTGATGATCTATGTTTATGTGTGAGTGGCTGTGTGAGAGAGATGGAAGTACAGTAGTTTTGAGCCTGTGTGTGTAAGAGAGTATGGATGTGCACTGTGCGATTTAAATTTGGATAGAGTACAATGTTGAGTGTTTTTTATATATGATTATTGTTAAACTTTTTACCGTACATAACCATTTACATAAGTGCTGTTAAACCTTTAGTTAGTGTTGATATGTTTGTTTAATTTCTTATTTGTTAATTTATCTTTAAAAAATTCTCCCGCTATTTGTATGTTTTCTCCATAATACATTATTTATTTTTTATTGTAAATTTAACTGCTCCCAGAACCCTTTTTTTCTTACTCTTTGTTTTCTTTTTGCTATAAATAAATTAGCATCCTTTGCCAATGTCTTAGTAGCTTTACCTTTATGATTGTTCTCAATTCTAAAAAGAATAAAAAGTTACCTGTGCAGAATGAAAGAGAAAGGAAGAAGAAGCAAAAAATTATGAAAAGTCAGGGAAAACTGACAATCAATTATGAGAAGGTGGCTGTTGATACGGAATAAAAAGAGAGAATTTCAGTTAACTTCATAGCGGTTTAATCACAAAAACTTCATAAAATAAATTCAGAGTCAATATAACAAAAGATTAAAGCCAAAGGGTGTCAAAAAAGCCCAAAAATATGATAAAAAAGTAGTTTCCAATGTGAAAATAGTATTTAGTAATAATTTTGAAGAATTAACTAAAATTGTGTTAGTTAAATAAGTGCAGACTATGACGTATGCATTAGCGACAAGACCAAGCCAAAACCTTGCAGGATCTGACAGGCATTGACTTGTCCAGTCTTGTCTAAATTTGGTAGAAATGAATTAACATTGGAAGATAGGGGTTTGTAATTTTATTAAAAGAAGTTGTTATTATTAGATTTATGTTGAAAGGAGAGTTAAATAAGCAAGGAGTAATAAAAATAAATTTGTTATGATAATTTGTTAAAAAGTTATAGACAAAAACGTAAGCGTAAACAAATCGATTTTGCAGAATTTAAATAAAATCCAAAAACAAAGTAGAGTAATTTGTAGAGTTAAAAAGGGTTAAGAAAATAAGGTAATAAAAAATATAAAGTTATAAAATTTAATAGCTTAAAATTAAAGTGTAAAGTCATTCTTGGGCATAAAAAGGCTAATAACTCATAAAGTTCAAATGTAATTAAATCATAAAAAATAGCATTTAATAGAGTCAATAATAGGGCATAATCAAGCCGAAGTTCAATATATATAAATAAATAGTTTTGTAAAAATAAAATAAATTAATAAAAAATTTTTATTAATTCAAAATAAATACAAGGGAGATTAATAAAAGGGAAATATTGATAAAATAGAGTATATATATGTGTAATAAATTGTAATGCCATGTGAGATATGAAAAGAGCTTTAAAGGGGGGGAATGAGACGCCGAAAACCAAACGAAGCCAATTAGAGTAACAACAAGCTGAATAACTAGACAACCAAACAAGCTATCAAAAAACCAACAACAGATTAGCGCGTTTCAAGACCAACCGAAGAAGATACAAGCAAGAAAAAATGGAAAATTTCAAATTTACAGGAAATAAATTTCAAAATTTAAGCAAAACTAACGAAGTCTATAACTCAAGAATGAAGAGGAGTAGAAACACCATTCGAATTCCAGGGAAACCAGAAAACGTCAACCAATCCATAGAAGTCAACAAAATCAAAATCCGACCACGCAAAAAGAAGTTATAGAGTTTGGATGAAATCAAAGTCAATTTCGCAAAACGACAGGCACGGACATGAAGTCAAGCCCGAAGCTGCGAGGGGGAAGTGACGTCATCGGATCTACTACGAAGAGCAAAACAGACCGCACATTGTAATTCAATAAATGAAGATAATAATTAAATTAGGCCTAATCGATGGGAAATAAAGGCACTAAAATTCATCAAATAAATCAGGAAATATATTAAGACCAAAAAATATATTTCTAAAGCAAGAAATCAGGATTTCTTGTTACATAGAGGAAGATGCTGGTTTGACAAGGGAAAAGTCGAGAAGAGAAGCTTGCATCCCCTCTAACTTCAGTTTAGCACGGAACGCCAACGAGTAGACATCTGACCTAGCTCCGAGGGTACTTAGAGAAAGTCAAAGGGCGATCAGTTCGGTGTGCGTTACGTTTCTAGCTCCGGCCTAAAGCTAAGTCGGGTCGTGATAATTTCGGGAGAAGAATATCCATATAAACGGCCTATCTTGCCAAAAGATACTACAATCAACTGGGAGAGGACAACTTTAATTAAGTCTAGGAGAAGACAACTGTAAGCCGAAGAAACCATTCTGGGGACCAAGGAGAACAACTTTCAATCGCTGGAAATCGACAGAAGGAATTACGCGTCAAACTTCTTGTGTTCTGTAAGTGGCAAACGATCATTGTTACTTATAATTTTAAATAAATCCCTTTTTTGAAAAGTAATATATAAAATAAACTAAATAAATAAATTCAAGTAGATTCTGGGGAAATTGAATAAAGTAAACTCGTTTAGTAAATTTCATTACTCACAATGGGAAATCGTCGTATGTAAATAATATAATCATTAATATACAAATTTTAATTAATAAATTAATTAATCACTTTGCTACTTTTCAATATATGTAATTATAAGTTAAAGATTAATAAATTTCATTGTGTTTTTGAAAATAATAATTTGTTGTTTCAAAGTTAATGGATTTATGTTAATTAATAAATCGTTTTGTGTTTTCAATAGAAAAATTTTGAATATATAATTTACAAATCCAATCAAATTAATCCTAAAACCATTCAGTGCTCTAGTGTAATTAAGTCAGCAGGTGAGTTATTCACGGATCACTACAAATTTAACTCCAAAGGGAACGATCCCGAAAAAGAGTCTAGAATTGAGCTAGTGTACTACACAAAAGACAAAAAAGGTCTAACTAATTTAAATTTAAAAAACTTAAGAATAGGAAACAAAAAGTTTTCCTTTTCTTGCCCTCGCCAAACCTCTCAAATTGTTCTAACGGGGTAGTACAACGGAACAACGTCAAATAAGGCCTGAAAACACTTGGGTGTTATTTGATGAGGGAAAGTGTTAAAGTTAACAACAAAAGGTTGTGTTTATTGAAAAAATTTAAAGGGTAGGGAGGTTTGCGCGTGGCAGTGCGTTATGCCTGATAAGTGTGTTGTTCCGGGGTGCACTACTAACTACCGGAATTCATTAAAACCTGAGGGGTATGTGAAATTGTTTCGATTCCCTCAAGAAGGTCCGCGTCGAGATGAGTGGGTTCGCGCAATACATCGAAGTGACTGGACACCAACGAAGCATTCTTACGTATGTGTGAAACATTTCCATAGTGATGATTTGATTAAAATTGAGAAATATAAAGATAAAGATGGAACATTGTGTGAATATACCAAAGACAAACCTGTATTAAGTAGTGATGCAGTTCCAAGGATATTTCAAAATTTACCCGGCTACCTCAGTGACAACCGAGCAAGTGTTAAACGTAAACCACCCGAAAAAAGAAGAGAGGATCAAGAAATAAGGAAGAAAAAGAGAGAAGAGGATGAGTTAAAAAGAATTGAAGAAAATGATAAGGTGATTAATTTCAACTTATTTTCTGAACTTCTTCCTGCTAAAATAAGGCAGACTGACCTTACATACTTTGCTAACTTAAGTTGTTGTATTATATATAAAATTAACTTTTCTGAAACTCCAAAAATTACTCATAGCATTAGAGTAAATAATAATCTAACAGTAGAAGTTCACGTCAATGGTGGATTGATCCCCAATTCTAGTATTGTGAATAAGCAAACTGGTAGACCTGTTTTGTACAATGCCACACTGAAAAAATGGAGTCAATTTAACGAGTTGGTAAACTATGTAATAACCTTTAATGAAGCAAAACATGATAAAGATATTTTTATAGGAATTATTAATGATGCGTGTGAAAAGTTAATAGGTATTCTGGAAAATAATGGAATAGGAAACAGTAATGAAGGACAAAGTAGTTTGATAAATAAATTAAGGTTTTTAAGGGAACAGATTGTGTTATTGTTTATGCACAAGCCCAAATACAATTTAGAAATCGGCATTCTGAATGACAATAGTATTTCAGTAGACTTAAGTAAATCTTGTGAGTGTGGACGGGCGTATGCTAAATTAGCATCAGATGTGATTTTTAAGATGTCAAATGTATTATTAAATATCTATACAAAGAGGAAAAATGACAAAATAAATGTAAAATGTAGTAAGAGAAAACTTAAAATACTTTCTTAGGTCACTTTATATTCCTGAAAAGTGTAATCTCTTTGTTCGAATAAAATATATTTGAAATAAACCTTGTTGTTTCATCCAACCCGTTTACAAAGTTCCCTACACCTATATATATAATAGTAATTTTATCATAAACTCAATTAGTTCAAACAAATTCTGTTTTTAATACAAATTTATATCGCTTGTGCATAATACTCAGGGCTGGAAGTAAGTGGTGAATATTATACGTTTATATAAACACCTATTTTTTATTATTTAGTAATACAATTTGTAACATTGTAAGCACCATTTCATGCTAAAAATGAATCCACTAAACTGATTTAATTTTCATTACTTTTAATGTGAATAAGCGCAGTTTTGGCGAAATGTTGAACGTTTTACCGCTGGCGTCAATGCCCGGAGTGGGCCGAGGGTGGGGGTGAGATGCGGCGTTGCCACATCGAAGGCCGCGGCCTTATACAGAGAAGGCTATGATCGATACCAACTTCTCTGTTGGTTCCTAACAATTCTAAGTTAAAATTACGCCATGAGGCCAAAGCAAGATCAACCTCCCCTCTTGAGTCTACTCGCGGACGCTTTCGCTTACAAACTAACTAACTGTCTCTCTTGATGCTTTCATCTAGCATCCCCCTCCCTTGGTTAACGAGGAACTGTGTTCTCAGCAAATGTACCTTTTAGCCAATAATATACTATGTTCGCTGTCAGTGGACCCTTTATTATTAATTATTATTACTTATGAATTATTTACGAGGTGAGGGGTACCCGTCACACGTGAAAGGGGGAGCTTTCACAAATTGTCTCTGAGGAACTCAGAATTTTTAGATCCAGCCCTGTTTGTTAATTTGTTGTAACAGGGAGTAATTGTAGTTAATCTGTGTTGTTTTGTAATAAGTAATAATCAACAAATACTCAAATAGATATATGGTTCATAATAATTTGTTTTTAATTACTTCTATGTTACCATTACAATTTTATACTTAGCAAGCTGACTATTAGTTAATTCACTATTAAACACATATTGTTTAACAGGTTATGATACAGATGGCCAACTCATTCAATTTTTACTGCTCTCACCAATCTTTCTGTCATCCTTTCTGCTACAGAAGGCATATGAGGGCTTCCTCAAGGCTTGTGAAATCTATTCGGAAGGTTTGTACACAGACATCTTTTGAAACAATAATTACCTATATGCTTTGTATTAAAACATATGCTACATATGAAGTAATATTGTTTAAATAAATCATCATTCCCTATTTAGGCAATTCTAAAATTAAATTGAAATTAATGATTTGATCACTTTAGGTTTAAATGTATATTATAGGTGTACGGAGAAGAATTCGGACTAATTGGGGCTCAGGAAAAAATTTTGTTTGATGATGGAAAGAAGGACTCAAAACTTAGAAGTCATAAAATGTCTGATCAAGCAAGCACTCAGGCTTCACCTATTCGGAGGAAAGACAGTGTAACTAGGAAAGATAGGTAAGTTATTATTCAAGTAAGTTCAAAAAGATAAAGACTTACCATTAACTTAATAATTTTAGTTAGAAATGAGAAAAGTAGTAGTGAATAGTCACATGATAAACATAGTATTTTATGTTCAAATGTTAAAAATTAACTCTTCAGACACTGCTTAGATTGCAGTTAAATTACAGCCTACACTTATTTATGCTATAGTATTTAGGCAATATTTTTACATTCACTGTTTTAATATTAATAAGCCTTAGAAAGAGTAGATAGTGGAATATTCATTATATAATCTATGCATAACTATACAAAACATACAGTTATTTATTTAAAAAATGCCTTAATCAAATGGTGAAAAGTTAACTATTACTGCAACCCTTCAAAGAACCCAAGGTTGTTGTTTTTGCCAGAATATCATCCATTGTACAATACTAAAATGGTTAGTATAAAACTCACACAAAAAATTGTTTTCTGTTCAGATGATTGTATTTATAACTGAATCTTCATTAGTCTGTCATAAGGTAAATACGTTAAACTAAAAAACAATCTTCTGCTAAATCTCTTATAAAATGTATAGTTTTCATAAATATTCTGTTTCTCTCCTATCCTAATCAGTCAAAAACACACTTTTCCCAAAAAATAACATGAACTTATTTTATTTTGAAAATCTAGATATGATCTAATATTAGCCAAGTATTGAAGCACTTAAATAATTTGTCATATGTGTCATCCTTTACATATGTGTTAGGTTAAATGCCAGGTTTATAAACCTATATTATTATTAGAGTATTCTCTTTCTAACATTGATAAATGATTTGTAATAACTGTAATTAGATTAATACAACAAACATACGAGGGTCATTCAATAAGTCCTTAGAAAATCCAAGAGGCGGCGCATGGATTACTGAAAACCATTGGTTTTTCGGAAGCATCATTACTCAGTAGACAGCAGTTAAATTTTTAGCTTTATAGAATTTTTAGCTTTATAGCTTTTTGTGGTTTCATTGTTGTTGTCAATTGAAGCAGAGAACTTTTGTTTATTTAAAAAATGAAAGAAGTGAGTTTCTAGCGTTGATAAAACATTTATATTTTAAATGCTTAACACTGAAATTAATCAAATCCAAGTGTGTTGAAGTTCATGGCAAATCTGCCCCTGTGTTTCCCACTGTTTATAATTGGGTAAATGAATTTAAATGTGGTAATACATCAACAGAAGATGAACATCGTTCAGAACGTCCAGTAGAGGTGTCTACACCTGAAATAATCGATCAAATCAACGATATGATGTTAGGCAATCAGCGATTTAAAGTGTACGAGATAGTTGAGGCCGCAGCCATATCACAAAGTAGTATGTTTTCAATTTTAAATGAAAAACTGGGTGTGAAAGAGTAACAGAGGAGAATAACGCAATCGTGTGGTTGATTCTGAGGTTAATTTGGCTCTTTTTCGTCGCAATCCGGATGAGTTTCTGCATCAATACATAACTGTGGACGAAACTTGGATTCACTACTACACGCCAGATACAAAGGAACAGTCAAAAATTGGGTTTTTGAAGGCGAACGAGCTCCGAAGAAAACAAAGACTGTGAAATCGGCTGGAAAGTTTATGGCCACAGTTTTTTGGGATGCAAGAGAAATTATTTACATCAATTACTTTGAAAAAGGAAAACCAATAACTGGAGAGTATTATGCATGGATTGCACCGGTTGATTGAAGAAATCAAAACTAAACGTCCTAATTTGAAAAAGAAAAAAGTCCTCTTTTATCAAGACAATGTAAGGCCTCATACCTGTGCGGTTCAATGGATAAAATCGTAGCGTAAGTTTGAATTGTTACAACATCAACCATATTTGCGAGATTTGGCCCCCAGTGACTTTTTCTTATTTCCAAACTTGAAAAAATGGCTCGGTGGACAACGGTTTGGAACGAACGAAGAAGCCATCTCCTAAACAGATACTTTTGAAAACCTACCGAAATCTTACTACTTGGACGGGTTAAGAAAGTTGGAAATATGCTTAGAAACGTATATAGAGCTAAAAGGAGATTATGCTGAAAATTAAAAAAAAAATTACACAAAAAACTTTGTTTTTGTATGTTTTTTTAAGGATATACTACAAAGGATTTAGTAATATGCTGGTTTTTGTTTAAATATTAGTATCATGGTTGTAAAATATAATCCATCATTATTTATTCATATATTTATTTCAGAATTGACAGAAATATAGATGGCCATAAAGATTCTGCTAAAGACATATCCGATGTAGATGGAGATAGAAGCCATGAGCAACCGCGACTAAAGAAGAAACAACCTCAAGAAAAAAAGGACTCTCCTCCCATATTGAAATATATTAAAACACAAGTATGTCTTACGTAAGGAAATCATTTTTCATCTTAAGTAATTTTATAAACACTTTCTAATATAATTTATGTCAATTTCTTTTCATTGAAAGTTTCTTAGCCATCATACATTTATTATCAGATTTATACAGCTGTTTTGAACCAAATGTAGTTTAATTTAATTTATACAATATACATAGTACAGTTTGTTTTCAAAAGTCCAATGCCATAAACTTTAGGCATACAAATACCAAACATTAAATCTAATTAAAAATTGGCCAACATCTTTAACTAGTGGTACTATCTATCTAGAAAATTCTGTCTGAGGTTGTTGCATAATGACATAACTTTGTTATTTTAGTTTGTGATGAAATTATAAGAACGAAAAAAATATTTAAAACTATAAAAGAATATGATGAAATTTTAGTGACATACTTCTAGGAAGTATATTACACAAACTTTGAATTAACTTTCTGATATGATAATAGTTTGATTATCTTTTATCAACAAATATAAATAAAACAATTAAGTCTCTCAGCTAGTAAGTTTTGCCTTTTTTGTACAAGAAATAATAGATCCCAATTATTCACCTGTTGTGGAATCATTCACATTATTACTATAATATTAAACACCTAAATGCTATTCAAACACTGTGTGAAACATGATCATGTTTTTAAAATAATTTTTAGGTTCGAGATGGCTTCCATTCAATGTTAGGTGTTTTGGTAAAAGGAGCTGTTGTTATGACTGAAGACCAGTTTGTTGACACACTGTCTGTAACTTGGGAGTTACTCCTTCAAACAAATCAAGAAGTAGCGGCAAGTGCGGCAGCTTTATTTATTTTAGCAGCGGTTAGAGCTCCAAATCAAGCTACCGAAGTTATGCAGAATGCTTTACACCATCAGGATCCAGCAATACGCATCAATGCTGTCCTCAGGTAAATAATCTTCTGGTACAACAAATTGTAGATATTAAAACAAGTAAGGTGTATTAATGCAGTTAAATACTTGTAGATTCCAAGTTCTCTGGAAATTAAGATACCAGGTTTGGGCTCGAATGGAAGAAGGTGCTCATGTAACGTTTAAAGTACCACCGCCAGGAATTGAATTCACGCTACCTTCTCCTAAAATTGGAATTGAATCCCTTCCAGTAGTGGATCCTCCATGGATGCCTCAAGTTAAAACAAAGGTTGAAGAAGTTACAATCAGCCAAGAAAGTCATGTAAGTTTCCAGTTCAAATGATCTTTATAAGTTTTATTAGCACACATATATACTCAACAGACAAAACAAAGGTTGAAGAAATTACAATCAGCCAAGAAAGTCATGTAAGTTTCCAGTTCAAATGATCTTCATAAGTTTTATTAGCACAAATATACTCAACAGACAAAAAAATGGTTGTCAAGTGTGCCATGTAGTACCGAACTAGTTTAGCCTGTAGCAAAAGGTCAAATTACTTTGTACAAAATTTGAAAGTGAACAAATAAAACCATTGTAACTTTAAGATTAGAATCTCAAACATGTATAAGCAACCTTAAAAGGATTCTGGTTCTAGTTATTAATACAGTCCAAATTAAAATATTTGAGAAATTGCAAACAATCAAAAATAAAAAGCTACCATACTACACAAATGTATTTGAGTCTGCTATAAATTTGAAAAAACTATCCTTACAATAATAAATTAAACACACAATCTATTATTATCTTCGTGTTTTGATATTTATTTTTCGTACAGTTATTTTTCCTATAACTTCTTTACAGTTGTAAATTAACAAAATTATGAATGAATTTTTTTCAATAGGTAGTTTTTAACCTCAATATTTATTATTTCTGAACACAGCGTTCACTTGTAACAGCTACAAAGACACGGAAAAAACAACAGACGGAATTAATTAAGATGGCACTACAGGCACGAGAAGATAAAAAAAGATCTGAGCGAGAGAACTTTTTGGTCACTACAATTCCTATTACTGTACAAGCTGCTTATGAACCTAGTCTTCATCATGCCGTGGGGGATGACCACGATGAAGGTAACAAAGTCAAATTAGGCTCAACATTACTAATAATTGAAAATAAATTAATGTTTCATTGACCAGGCAACATTTCATAGACACAAATCAAACTTGAAGTCTACAACTATTTCAGTTCTTGAACTTTCACAGATTTAATTTACTATATTTTCATATTTATCTCAAAATTGCATGTATAATCTTAAATGAATGAGTTTGTAATAGCTCATTATCTTTAAAATATATAGAAAAAATACTCAATCATATATTTTCCAATGACAGTGTCACTTTACAATGAATACATTATTGTCATAAGCTGTAAATAAGTATATACATAGTTTGGCAATTAATGTTTTATTATTAAAGAATCTTTGATTTGTTTTGTCCAGTTGCAGCGGGAGATGAGGAACAGGCTGAGACTCAGCAAAGGAATACAAGTCACTTAATACATTCAGCCCATTCTTTGTTTCCTTCTTGTCTTTGTTCTGCAGTAATCCAGATTATAAATTTACTAGATGATGCAGCAGTATCACCCGATGGAAATGCTGTTTATGAAGTCGCTTATCAGGTTGGTGTTTATTTTGCCAACAGTAAAGATTAAAGGTGTTTGTCATTAAACTCATTGCATTAAATATTTTAAAATACAAAACATATAATTTACACTGATTAACTTATGTCAAGCAGTTGTTCTTCAAAGAGTGATTTCAAATAATTATTAAATGGCATGATGTTTTGGTATTTAACATCATCATCAGATGACAACAAATACACTCACTCATGTGAAGAAGTGCAAAACAATGCACAAAACAAATAATATATAGGTATATATAAAAAATAATAATTCAACCTCGCAGCTGAACCTCTGATGTGAGTTGAGCGAATTTCCAAAATTAAGTTTAAACGTGTTAGGGTTTCAACAAAATATTTGGGAAATCAGTCTAATCTCGAAGGTGTTGAATAGCTATCTGTGTCTATTAAATATATTAATAGAATTTGTTTGCAACTAAGCCTCCAACTTTGACTCACTCACTGCTTTGTTCCACGCGCAGCGGAAAAACTTGCTTTGCGAGTTTGGACCTCGAACTTGAGGCCTTGGGTTATGGATTGCTTCGCTTCGCTCGTTGCGTACAAACTCAGCTGTCGTCCTCGGATCAGAAGATCCCCTGCGGTAAAATTCCCCTTGGGGATTTGAAACGGATACTATTATAGTATTTTACGTTTTGATCGATTTCGGGGGAACTAAGCGAGCTAAAAGATAATAAAAAAACAAAATGTGCAAAATAATATCCTACATTTATTATTTTAGACAAAACCCCCAAAAAGTTTCATTCTAGTACGTACAATCTCAAAAATAGTTACTTCCGGTTGAAAAACGTACTTTTGAGTTTTTTTGGCATGATTGGTGCTCATTTACTACTCCTGACCTTAGGTTTCACCATAAGGGTCACTGCAATAGCTAATCTTTTCTTTGGAAATTCGCTAATAATTTAAGAATTTTATATTATACATTAAAAAATTGTTTTTTGTTTCTACACTCTTTACTTCTTGTAGCCAACTACTTAAACTGATCAGCTTTTATGGCATGTATATAATAATATATACTATTCTGTGTTAGTAGTTATTATTTTTAGTAGGTATACATGTTTGTTCAAATTTGTTATTATTGATTATCCGCACAGTAGCCATCATTTATGTGCAAAATCAATACAGGCACGCACACACATAAACGTACTGATTTTAACACATAATTAATGGGGCAAATGTCTGAATAGTCATTAATAATGAAATGTATATAATAATTTGACATAACTTAAATAGTATAAATTATTATTATAAGCAATCCACAAGGGTTTATGCAGGGCCGGCCCCAGGGGTGGGCCGACCGGGCGGCCGCCCAGGGCGGCAGATTTTTGGGGGCGGGCAAATTTTAAAAGACAGTAAATTAATTTTGGAAAATGGAAAAAATAAATAATTATAGTAATTTCTTGTCATAAATGTGTCGATAAAGATTTTGGTAACAATTTTTAACCAAACGTAACAGGAATAATATAATTTAATAACAGGAATACCATCATGAACATACATTTCATTATAATTTATAATTAAAGTCCAAACGTTAAAAACAAACTACTCGATATGTCTCACACAACCGTCGCGTCGCCTCAGGCCCGGCGCCGCAAATAGCACTTTGCAGTTTGCAACAGGTGGAGTAGCGGTAGGGGTAGTGTCCTTGGGGGAATCGCCCCTCTCCCCTCTCCCTCCACCAGTGTGTTTGTTGTTATTGTGGTGCGTGGTGGCACTGACTGTGTCTTCACTCTTCAGTATCGTAAAGTATCGTTAGTATCAAGTTTGCTTGGATGCGTGACGCGATAGCCAGTGACAGTTGTCGTATTAAGTGTATTTCTTTGAAGTTTTTAATAAGTTTAACTCAGTTGTTATATGAAATAATTAGTTCCCGTCCGCTCGTGTCCCATGTGTGTTATTGTGTGTTAGTGTTTAGTGTTTTTGTGTTTACTGTTGGTTTTGGACAAGGTGGTTATATTCTGACATCTTACTGGAGGTAAACGTTTATAACGCATTTGAGTCGATAAAAAGCGTGCCGCTACCGTTGATTTTGACAAATCTGTTTTGTGCAAATTCAATTATGGACGGAAGAAAATGACTCTCTGGTAGCCAGTACAGGAAAAAAAGAGCAGAAAAAGAAATTGAAGGTAAAAAACTTAAGTTTTCTCTGGATGAATTTTTAAAGCCGTTAGACTGTGTTGACAATAACACTCAATTTAAGGAGTGTACATCAGCAACCGGTACGGCCGCTCCCTATGAATTCGACAACAGTCACCTAGATGTGCCCTCAACATCCACTACTACCGAACCCAACGACAGCCACCTGAACCTATCATCATCAGCATTCTCTGCCTCCTCTACATATGATGACATCTGCCGCTTAGGCCTACCATCAGCATTGACATCTGCTCCGTCCACTGCCGCTCCCTCTGAGTCCAACAACACTCACCAAGGTCTACAACCAGCGTCCAGTTCTGCTGCTGAAAATGCCACTGCCACGGGTAACCCTGATTTTATAGATTATGATCCAGCTAAATGGCCCAATAAAATAAATGATTTCGTTAGAACAACTTTGGTAACAAGAGGCCCTCCACCAAAACTAACAGTTGCAGAGACTCAACTGTGCCCTAAAGATGATTCAAATCGTAGATTTACTCCTAACTACTACAGTTATAAAATGTGCAATGGAGAAACTGTTGAGAGAAAGTGGTTGGTATATTCTAAGACAAACAACTCTGTATACTGTTTTTGCTGCAAAATATTTTCATCTGTGAACATTCACTTTACTGATAAAGGATATAATAATTGGAAACATATGGCTGAAGCTTTGTCAAGCCATTCTAAGTCTCCAGCTCATCAACAATCACAGCAACAGTTTGCAGAACTTGCAATGAGACTAGGATCGGGTAAAACAATAGACGAAGAAACGCAAAAAGTTCTAAATTCAGAAACTCGTCATTGGAAAAATGTGATTGAACGACTGATTTCTATAATACAGTTTCTGGCCCAACAATGTCTTCCTTTAAGAGGAGACTCTGATCAACTCTTTCGACCTAACAACGGTAACTTTCTAAAGCTTGTTGAGCTATTTGGAAAATTTGATTCTGTTCTGCAAGAGCACATTAGAAGAATGGCAACTGGTAGTAACAAGCAGCACCATTATTTGGGAAAACGTATTCAAAACGAAATTATTCAGCTCCTCCATGACCAAATCAAAAATCAAATTTTAAATTCTTTGAAATCTGCCAAGTATTATAGCATCATTTTAGATTGCACCCCTGATATTTCTGGGGTAGAACAGATGACAATTATTGTACGTTTTGTCGATTTAGAGTCCAGTTCACCAAATGTTGAGATTAGAGAACATTTCCTTGGATTTGTGCCTGTACTATATACCAGTGGCTTGGGACTCACAGAAGTTATCTTGAAACAACTTGATGAGTTGGGGATACTGTTGGAAAACATGAGAGGGCAAGGATACGATAACGGCGCGAATATGAAGGGTAAGAACTTGGGTGTTCAAAACAGAATCTTGGAAATTAATCCCAGAGCTTTTTATGTCCCCTGTTCCAGCCACTCGCTAAACTTAGTGGTAAATGATGCAGCCAATGCCTCTCAGTTCGCAGTCTCTTTCTTTTCACTAGTGGCAAAGATCTACAACTTTTTTTCGGCATCTACTCTTCGTTGGGCCATTCTGAAAACCCATATTTCCAGCCTCACATTAAAACCTTTGTCTACGAAGAGATGGGAAAGCCGGATAGATTCAATCACTCCTCTAAGATATCAGATTGAGGAAATTTATGATGCTCTGGTTGAAATAAGTGAAAATGAAAACACGGATAAGATGGTCGCTCATGAGGCTAGCTGTTTGGCAAATCTTATCCGCGACTTCACCTTTCTCTGCTCTGTAGTGATATGGTATGATTTTTTACTCCACATCAACGTAGTAAGCAAATTACTACAGAGTATTGAAATGGCAGTGTCCCAAGCTGTCTCTTTACTGGAGAAAACGGAAACTTATTTCAAGACTCTCCGGAATGATTTTAAATTCCAGGGTTATTTAACTGACGCAAAGGAGCTAGCTTTAAAGTTGGACATGGAATCCCCGAAAATCGGAGGCACAGCCCGAGCAAGAAAGAGGAAAGTAAAGAGACAATTTGATTATGAACACGAAGATGAAAGTGCGGATCTTGACCCAGAGTCTTTCTATAAAGTTGAATTTAATTACAAAATAGTAGACACAACTGTTAACGCATTAAGCGATAGATTTCACCAAATCAAGAACCACGGTGATATTTTTGAGTTGTTGTACGACATAAGTAAAGTCAAAGACATGACTCCTAATGATTTATCGGATAAGTGCCAAAAAATATGTGATGCTCTAACTTTCAATGAGTCAAAAGATGTCAATTACACTGATTTAAAAGACGAACTCAAAGTTCTTTCGACAATCGTGAAACCCAAAAGTACACCAAAAGAAATCTTGAAAACTATCAAAGAATTTGATATCGCACCCAACGTTAGTGTAGCTTTGAGGATTTTACTGACCCTACCAGTGACAGTTACCAGTGGAGAAAGAAGCTTTTCTAAGCTCAAACTAATAAAAAACTATTTAAGATCAACTATGTCTCAAGAACGTCTGAGTGATCTAGCCATGATTTCAATCGAACACAAAGTAGCTGAGTCCCTGGACCTTGAAGAGTTGGTGAAGGAATTTTCCCGAGCTAAGGCAAGAAGAGTGCTACTTAATTAAACAGGATTGTTAAACCAACCAGTATTGTGGACATTGTGATATTGTGATTTTAATTACCTAACGAGCTATTACAGTATGTATTATTATTATGTTTTCTTATTTTTCATAATGTCCCTAGCCAGTTGAATATAAAGATAATTTCATCAGTTATTTTGTTTTACTGTTTCCTTAAAATTACATTTTTCCAAGCTTTTCAATACTTAAAATATAAAACAAACGTTATTTCAGATTTTCAGTATAAAATAAATGGACTATACTCGGCACTGTAAAATTGCGTGCTTTGGAATTACTTACACGGCAGGTCCACTTAGGCCTACCCAATAATAGGGAAACGGTGTTTGATGGTTTAAGATATGTTGAGGCTCAATTGTTAATTGTTATACACCTCGTATAGTACATATTTTATTGCTTGAATAAAAAATCAACATAAACAATAATTTATTAAGAGATTTATCTTTAGATTTGTCAGCAGTGGCTCTTAAACATACCGAAATAATCGGGTGTATGCACGGTATTTAGAACTATTAACTATGAGGTGTATGTTTAAAACCTGAATTGTTTAAGGTAAGGTTATGTTCATAGGCGTGTCCAGCGGAGGTGCCACTGGTGCCGTGGCACCACCACTAGATTGAGATTAGGTCTGTGCAGAATGTGCTTTTGTGCTTTTTACGTAGAACGTAGAAGCACTATTTAAAAGCCACTTCATATATTGTTCTAATTAACTTTAATTTTGTGAAGCATTTTCCGCAATACAAAATGTGCCATCGGCGGCCATTACGTTTACGTTGTGATTTGTGAAGCAGCTACACCCGTAGTGTAGAAGTGTAGTTGCCGTTGTTGCCGCAGACCTTACTCAGCCCTAGTAACTTGCGATGCTGGTGCCGCCGCGCCGGACTGCTAGCGACTGTTTATGTTTAGTACTTAGTGCAACTTTGTCAAAGCAAAGGAAATGTATAGTTCCCTAGACATTGAAATCATTAATGTTCGGAAAAGAAAAGTATCAGCCCTATTAGAAGACACTGGCTGCTCTTCTTCCCCTTTCTACGCGCCCACAAAAAAAGAAGAATTGAAATTTTGTACTTACTACCCTGTTTTGGACCGCCTTGTAGAAAATCTGAATACTCGATTTGATCAAGAAACAAAAAAAGTGATCTCAGCTTCAGGAAAATTTATCGGATTAAATCTTAATGACTGTTACAAGTGTGAAAATGAGGACTTTGAAATTCTCGCAAAACAATTCAATGTCAATTCTGCAGAACTAGAGGCAGAATTTGAGTTGTTGAAATCAAAGAAACATGGGAAAACTGATACAAATTTTCCGCCTAAAAGTGTTTTGGAATGGATAGAATGGTTATCGACGTTCCAACGAGGCTCAACCTATGAAAACTTTAGTGCTGTTGTTAATAGATTTTGTACAATGCCTGTAACCAGCTGCACAAATGACAGAGTCTTCTCTAAACTGAGCGTCATGACATCCAAGCTCAGATCTACAATGCGTCAAGACCGTTTAGAAAACTTGATGATTTCGTTTGTGGAACAAGAACTGGATACTAACGCAAGAACATGTGATATAATTGACAACTTCAAGAACAGTGTTGCATTCGATCGTCGGATGACTCTATTAAGTGACATGAAACATCATCTTGTAATACTTCACGTTCAAGTGACGTGAATCACTTTGGTCTTGACTTTGACTTTATCAAGTACAAAATAATAAACTTTAACCTTGTTTATATTGATTTTTGTACAATACACATTGATAAAACTTACACTTCTGTGTTCCTACCAATATTGTTGGCCTTTTTTGTATCTACATGTAAATACAAATTCTAAAAAAACACAGTTCTTTATATTCGTTATCCAAACTAAATAAAGAATAAAGAAAAAAGAATTTATATGGCTGCCAGATAGTATAAAAAAATGTTTAGGCAATAATTTTCAAATATTTCCCGGATCCTCGTATTTTTGAGCATGGTACTTAAAACACTATGCCCACAGAAAGTTAATTTTGGCACCATCACTACTGAAGTCCTGGACACGCCTATGGTTATGTTATCAGCGTGATACATTGCATTGGTTTGTTCTTACAACTGCAAACTGTTACAAGCAAGGGACAAATAACAAAAATATATGCATTTTAAATAGGATATAAAATAAATATTAAAGCATTAAGAAGACACTATGGTTTAGTTTGGCAATCGCTGAATCACTCAACGCTCAAGTAACGGGTGGAGGTGGAGACTAGGTACGTATACGCAGCTAAATAGGTGGGGGGGGTCACCGATCTCGCCCAGGGCGGCAAGGTCCCTAGGGCCGTGCCTGGGTTTATGGGTTTATGAAACTCACATACTCACATAAGCTGTAGTTTTTTGTAGTTTTTAATTTTATTGAGATTGAACTGATTAACTCTCACAAAAAAATTATAGATTATAAAGATTAGACTCTCCTCTCAAATTTTATACGAAAAGCAAGTGGCTAAACCTCCATACACTCAACAAATTTGGTGAAATTCAAAAATGCTCAGCTTTTTCTTTTATAATATTTACTAATACATAAGTACATTTTTAATAAGACAAGAATGCTGTAACTCTTTGCATAGCTGTAATATAAAAAAATAAAAATGAAAATTGTCTGTTTTGTGGTTTCACAGGTTATTTGGAACTGTTTGGTAGAAGACAGTGCTTTGTTCTTACGTTACATTTTGGAACGATTGACTCGAGATAAACAAGAGCTGATGTTTAAGATTCTGCGTCACCTTATTAGATTTGTTCCCAAATTGCCTCAACAAGCTGCATTTACTTTGTATAACTATATCATTGGGTATGTTATGTTCTACGTTCGGTCACCACATGAGGAGGGACAAAAGCTAATAGGAGCGGCATTGTCAGTATTATGGATGGTAAGTTATTTAAGATTTTGGTAAAGTTGTCTCTGTACAAAAATGTATTAAGATTTTCATAAAAACGTTTGTTATACCTTTTAAGTTGTAAATCCTTGCTCACATTTTGACTGAAATTTAGTGACTGTGTACACAATTTAGAGGCCCCTACCTGAACTAAAAAAAGAAACGTACACATAATTTTATTTGTTAAAACACTCATAGAAAGTAGCTCAATAACAGAACAATCCATTAAGGTAATTATTTTTTTGTATAATAATCATTAGTTACTGTTGTGGCAATAGCTACTAGTCTATTGTTCTCAAAATAAAACTAATTTAGGGGAAAGTTTTATTCATTTTTAAATAATTAACATTCTTCTACACTTCTGTCTTGTTGGTTTAATTATAGCCTTGGGTAATTTTATATGGGTTACTGATCTGGTTTTGTCATTTTGATTTTCAGTATCAAAATTTTCCTGCAATGGGCTGTAATCTTTCATTTTCCCCAATAAAATCTCCTGATTTCATCATCGATAAAACATATTTGACTGTTTTATATATAGCAATACTTATTTGTTCAATTTGATGGATAAAGAATTCACTTATTTGATCTATATAGCCAGTTGAAACTATAATTTTGATGTCATTTTCAAATATTTAATTTATTATAACTTATAGTACAGTTATCTAATCAACCTAATTAAATGGTTTATGCTAATAGTATTTGTAGTCTAGATTGTAATCCCAAATTTAGTGTTTTTTCAAACTTACACTTGGTAGGCCTATTACATCACAGCTTACAGGGCCATATCTTCATAAGATGCTTGTCAATGTTTTATCATGAAAATACATATTATATACCTTGTAATGAAACAGTAGAATGATTGAAGAATTTTCTTAATTAAATTTTAAAAGGTATCTTTTATCAATCAAAATCTGTTGATCTGATAATCTGTCCAATCAAGAGTTCTTATTGTTATGGTAACAAATTCATAAATTAGGAGGCTGGCATTTTTCACTTCCTTCAAACAGTGAATTTTCATAAAACTTTTCAATCGCTAGTCAGCTCAATTTTTTTTTTTAAAGCAAGGTGGAACTAGCCTATGTGAAAAGCAGAAGGCCAGAGTCAGTTGATATGAAACACATTTTTTTCTTCATTACACACATATATATATATATATATATAGATTAGATATTTTTCAAAAGAGCTATAAGCACAATTATTACTATCTGCCTGTGTACAACTAGCATCAGACATTTGAAGTGTAGAGGTGCAATAAAAAACACCTCGAGCTTTTTACCATTATAAACCTGGTTTTGTACATATTTTTCTTATCAGAGTTTTTATTTTAGGTAGTGCATAGCGTACATGGAATTATGTTTAAAGACTTGAAGCAAATACTTCGAAAAGAACAATGTGATGCTTCTATACTTTTAACAGCTAATGTTCCCTCGACAAAGAAAATTATTGTACATGGACCACAAGGTAAATTGTTATATTAATAATACAGTTGATATTTTTTACAATTAAGTTTTAGACAATAGACTCACTACTCCCATAATGCCATCACCAGTACAGTTAACAAAACAAACATTACGTGGAACAAAATAATATGTTTATTTAAATTTTATTACATGATTTTACAGTGGTTTCACAATCCTTATTTCCACGAGGCAAATATAAAAAGGAATAACCATTAAATTTATGGTAATAAACTATGTACTGTACTTAGCCTACACACTGTTGTATGTTCACACTGACACTGCTGTCACTAGAGATTACAGCGTACATCAACTACAGTAGCAGTATGTCTTCAGCGAAGCACCTGTTCTACATGATGACTAGTATGGTAATTTATTGCATTTAAGTTCTGCCCATCCAAATTGTTGCATTGCTGTAGGGAGATTAAATTGACAAACTAATCTGGCCATAAAGAATGCAAGGTATTTTGATACATATTTTTGCTGAAAGGTGAGGGCACGTATCTACTGTATAGATAGGAAAATTCTGATTGGTAATATATTTCATATGGATAATGTTAAAATCTTTCACAGTTACAATAATGAAATAATAATACAAAAGTGTCAGTTTCAGACGTATAATAAATGAATTACAAAACTAGCTTTCAGAAACTACATGGTCACTGTTTATTCAACAGTTTATTATTATGACTGTTTATTACGACTGTTGTCATTGTTTAAATGACTGTTTATTCTACTAAAGGCAGAACTAAAGTCACAACAATAACTAGATTGAAAAAAAATATTTTTGTAATGAAAATAAATATATGAAACTGATTATATTTGTGTTAATTCAATTTTGGTTATTGCTACTTTTCATAATTTATTTAGGTAAAAAGAGACACACCATCAAACAAACCCATCCTCCCCTACCTCTTCTATAGTATCAGTAGTTTGGTATATCAATATTCACGAACCACAACTAATATACTGTTAAATTGAACAAGAACAGCTTCATTGGTTTCCTTATGAAATCAATTTGATTATTTGTTTGTGCTATATCTTTTGTAGAACAAGATGCTGGGGGAATTCCTTCACAGTTTCCAGTCCAAGAAGACACACAGTTTTGTCAAATTTTAAGAGAATCTTTGGACTTCTTTGGTATTGATGAAGTACGACATAAAGAGTTCTTCCTTGTTGACCATAAGACTCGTAAGTTAGTTTTTAATTACAAAGAAAGGTACCGGTATGGAATTGTAAAAAATATTTTGTTTAATTTTAAGTCACTTATTTTATTTTAAGAAAAATTTAATGTTTAAACAGCAAGTGTGAAATTTGTGCGTTTAGCAGTAACATCATTTCATAAGAGAAATATAAAAATGTATTAGCATAGACTTAGTAATTGAAGTTCTTATTACAATACCAACAGGAGCAAAAGTGTTATTCAGGAGAGGCAAAAGTCTGGAATATCATTTTTATTTCAGTGCTTAGTTAAGAAAGAAGGTTGCAACAAACAGCATTGGATTGATTTTGACCTGGCCTGTACAAGTTGACCAAAAAAACTTTAATTAAATATAACCTTTTGATATTATTATTTAAAAGACACACATTTTGAGGAAACAAGTTTTTACATTATTATTTATTTGTATTATATTTATTCACAAATTACACTGTAAACATACATATATAAGTACATGAATACATAAATAAAAACACAATAATTTTAATCCCTCTTAGATTTTACATAAATACAAAACAAACCTTATTACAACCTAGGGAATTTTAATGTAGTTTTTGGGCTTGTGACTAACATAATAATACTCAGTAGGAAGTTTGACCCCTTTCTAAACAGTATTAACATGAAATGACCAAGAGGATTAAAGAAGTTTTTATAATTTTGATACCGTACTATCAATAAGGTTGAATTAAAAAATCTTTAAAAATCAATGTTTTGTGATTTATATTTATATTTGCATCTGAATTTTGGAGCATCCTAAAGGTAGTACAGGTCAAAATCCATCCAATGCGGTTAGTCGGTTCCTTTTGTCTTAGTAGGATCTGAGGTAATAATTCTAATATTCAAGGCTTTTGCCTTCTGCTATATATATGCACAAACTCACAAGAAGTATTCATGAAAGAAATAAGAAATAAAATTCACAATTAACTGTGAGATCAAAATAAACCTTTGTAATGCTTGTATTTACTTTATTTGTTTTTATTTTTTCCAGATCAAATTCACAACCCTACATCGTATGTTAGAGATTTTTACTTTTTCAAACGTTCTCAATACCCTCAGCTAAAACTGGTGCACATGAAGGCCGACGAAGCTTTTAATGCTCTTCAGAGACAAGAGTTAATGCATAAATTTGTAGAGATTGGAAAAGTTTTACTTACATGGGCTATTCTGAAAAATGTTGATATGGTAAGTTTTTCGAATATGTTTATTAAAAATTAGGTATTGTTTCCTGTTTTGTTTACCATACAAGTTCATTTCTTTAATTAAGAATTATAATATATGTTTTAATCCTAGAAGTAAAGTGGCAGGTACTTTTTTACTACTCATGCACATTATAATTTAAACATTATAGAATGAAGGCTATACCATTTGAATAAAGTTTACACTATTGTCAATTTTATTCTTCAGGATAGTGCAGAGAATATTGTTATGTAGATAAAATATTTTTTTAAATTATTATCTAGATTTTTTGTGTTATAAACTAAAAAAAATATTGGTAAATCAAATTTTCAAAAGTAGGGCTTTTGGAAAAGTAATAATTATTATAAATCCGAAATATAAAAAAAAGGTTCTTTACATGAAACAACTAAACAAATTTCACTTCCTAAAAAAATTACCTATACATATTAAAAAATTTAAAGAATGTATACTGTTTAAGTAAAGTATACAATATCATACTTCATTCACGAAGGTACAGAAAACATTGTTATGTACTGGCAGCTGCTTCTAGGGTTAATGTTGTCAATAGGGAAAAATACAGTGGTCTTTATAGATTCTATTGACTGTAGTAAGCATTAACTTCATCATTGCTTTTTAAAGGGCTGCTGATTGAGTAAAAATACATTTTTTTATGAAACAGGGCGAAGAAGGCCCCTGCAGGGGAGCTGGCCTAAGTTGGCACTCCAACAAAGTGTAACTTGATAAAAAAATTACGATGAATGAAAAGTAAAAATCAGTACATGAATAAAGCTGTGTTTAACATGTAATCACATACATTGTCAAGCATTCGTATTTCAGTACGTTTACAGTCAGGGTTACGTCCTTAACCCTTTAGTTTCCACCTTTATGAAGCAGCACCTATATAGCTTGAATGTTGCAAGCTGCAAGAATAGAGTAAAGACTGTTCTCTTCTCTGTGTGCAAGACTGTTACTGTAACACTGAAAACAGCTGTCACTAACTGGACAAAGGCGCAAGCGCGAAGGCGATAGCTTCAACTTAAGTCACATGCTGTGAGGAACGAAGTGCCCCTGTTGTCCAATATGAAGCCCCTGCAAAATGGCCAATAGATCATCAACTAGACTAATTTTGAGTAAAACTGGTTGAGATAAGGCCCTCAAACTGTAGTTATTCACAGTTTTAAATTTCCATTTTCCAATGATGGGATTTATCGGCAAAATGATTTTTTTTAAACTACCAAATGGTCAAGAGGCAATGGATGCTTACAGTCAAAGATGTTTTATTTTGGTTTCCTTGCCTGTTGTTTTCAAAAGATGAAAAGTATAATTTTTCTGATACCGGTACATCATTATGATTTAAAGACGGGAAACACTTGATTTCATTGATAAATACTCTCAAGATCTCGACATTCCACTGACGATTTTGACATTCTCAAATGCATAACTAATATTGCTTACCCCAATATTGAAAAAGCCTTTTAATAGTAGTGCTTTTAACCATTCCTATGAGCATAGCCTCCTGTGAACGCTCTTTCAGTAAGTTCAAACTTATTAAAAATTATATAAGATCGAGTGCGACAAAAATAAGATTGACAAATCTAGCAATATTTTCCATAAATTTAGCTTCTAAAATAAACTATGAAAAAGTTAAACATTTTAATATGATATGTAAAATTATCTTTTCAAAACGAAAAGTCAAATCAGCCTCATCAAAAATATGGTTTAATGTTTAATGTATGTAAGATTCTTGTACATTATGTTTTCTACATTTAATAATTATATTTTATAATAAGAGTTATCTTTCCCTAATTCTTATGTAAACTTGTAGCCTCTTAAGAGGATTTAAAAAATCACATCAGTAGTACCGGTATAAGCTTAGCCAAAACTTAGTAATTTTCTTTATATTCTGTATTACCTTTATTCTTTTCTATGTTTTTATTTACTCTGCAATTCTATTTATTTCACAGTAAATAAAATATCTTGTTTTCATTACTAATCTTCTGCAATACAATGCAACAGTTTTAATGTATATAAAAACACATGTTTTTTGCTGTGATGTGTTATTGTGGTAAAAAAGCGTGATACAAATTGTTAATAAATGAATTTGAATTGCTTGCATATCAGTATTTTCCTTAGCAGTTTTTTGTCTATCCATTTATTGTAAAAATAGTTACATTTAGGTGAAAAAGAAGAATCTCAGTTTAACTTATAATTTTTAGGTTTTGGGTGTATTCAATTAAACTGTTTAACGTTCTTAAAATATTTATTCTTAATTTTTCTCATAACGAAATGTATATTTGACAAAGGTACTTATTTTATCTCAGCAATACAAAAAATATAATAATTATTGCGGCGATTTTTATAGAGCCGCCAGCGACGCATAATTCCTAGTTATTAAAAACACAACACAAAATTGTATTTTAATACTCATTGTATTTTAATATCAGGTTGTTCAGAGAGTTGTTTTTCTTCATGAAGAGCTGATGAAGTTGCCATCTTTCCCACGTAAGGCGCTTGAAGCTGATTTAGATTTGTATAAAGGCGGAGAAATGGGCAAGGTAAATTTCCTGTATAAGATTATTGTGAAACATTAATTCGATTTATATAAATTTTTGAGGCACAAAACTTTGCTTATATAATTAAGATTAAGTATTATTTATATGTAGACTTTTAAAAATGTACATTCTAAGATCAGTCTAAGAGAAATTCAGTTTAGCGAACTACAGCATTAAAGAATGTGTTGTATGTAATGAGTGATAACAAACTCCCTCCTTCTACCACAACTTTTGTCTAGATCAACTAAAGTTTCTTTTATACTAATTTGGAATTTTTGTGTTATTAAATATTTTTAAATTGGAACTTGCATCTTGTAACTTATCAAACTAAAGAGCTTATAAAAACAAAATTTGTAGCAATTATGAAATATTTTTGGGGTAAACTTAACCTAAATGTTAACCTAATGGTTTTTCTTACACCCTCTTTAATTTTTGTACAAACCTGAACAGAGCTAAACTCTTTCGGCTGAGTTAACTAATTTACCTGAAGTATCTTTTATGATAGTTTCCTATGTTGCCCCTCTCCTCTAAACAGAGCATTTCGGAGAGTAACTTCTCAACATTTTAAAAATAGAATTAGCATAAGAGAATTAACATGTCAAATTAAAAGGGATAAAGACAAAATTAATGGGGATCGAGAAATAGTTTTTGGATGATCCTAAAAATATCCTAAAATGTATTTGAGATTTTTAATAACACAGTATAAAACATCGAAATTAATTTTAAAAAGGCAAAACATTTTGCAAGAGGAAACTCTTATACTATAAGTGTAAAGCATATATTTAATATACTTTTAAATCAAAACATTTGGTTGTCGCTATTCCGAATATTGATATAATAAATAAATGCCGCGTCTTACAATATTCAATTTTACTGCCGTAGTATGATGACCGTTTTGGCTATTCAGCCATTTTCAAGCTTTGTAGCCAGATAATTCTTTGTCAGTTGTTAACACAAACACTCAATCACAGTCCATTAACACAAACTCAATAATAAATTTCACACGATACATTATTTTAAAAACAGAGCCAATTCAAACATCATCAACTGGTTGGGTCCAACATTCCGATAAGCAATTTATTTATACAGCAATTATTTATACTTTTAAAGTTTTTATGAAAGGCAAACAGTGATTTTATAATATAAAACAAAATCGAAATAAATATTTTGCTGCTGTTTTGATACGGGTCACGAAAAAATATTTTGTGAACATCAATCATTTTGTTTTTTATGATCTTTAATTTTACTTATCACATGATTGGAGTTCAAGTTTTAAAATGTTGAGTGCCCCATTTCACATTTAAAAATTTACCAGTTTGGGGTAAGAGACAAAATTTCCAACTTAAATTTTAAAACTTCAAGTGACTTAGTTAACAGTTCCAAAGGGTTTGGCTCTATTTAAGTTCGTACTTAAGTCAAGGAGGTAGAGGATGAGGAACTTAATTAACATTCTACACTTTACACTACATGTATATTATAAAGAGGAAAAGTTTGTTACCATTTAACTCAAAAACTACTTGAAATTTTACCAATGTGGTGAGCATTCATTACCTTTCCGGTTTAAATGGGCTGTGTTTCATCATGCTTTTTTTCAAAGTGGAGTTGAACAATGATTGAAAAGGGAAAAGGATTTGAGAAAATCCAACCTTTGGTTGCCTTACACGGCCTAATTCATTAAAGATAAATCAAAACAGTAAGCAGAAGTAATACTGGTAATGAAAAGATCTATGTAAAACTTGCCACAATATTATACACAAACATGCCATGGCTGAATAAAAATAGATATTTTACTTAAATATCACATAAAGTTTTATAATTTAAAAATTCTAGTTTTATAATTCTTACATTGAATTTATATTATGTTTAGGAATTGCTTGGACTAGACGTTCTCCATAAATTTATGTGGGTTCGTCTTATCGCGCGGATGTTTGAGGCAATGGCAGGCAACTTTGCTTATTCGGGTGATATCCATTTGTTCCTCAACGTACTGAATGGCGCAGTTATCTTACACAGTGAAGATGCTTGCATTCTGAGATACGTTATGGCAACCTATATCAATGCTGCACACCATTTTAAGAATATCTTCTCTACAAATGGGTATTTATTGTTATTAAAAAATAACTGTTTGAAAAAATATGTTGATTGAAATATTAATATTCGGTGTTGTCTTATAGAATGCCAATTAATATTGCAACCTTAAGTTATTTTGAGTGCCAAAACATTTATGGGATGTAAATAAGGTTTAAAATTTGATATATTATTTTTTTTTCATAATATTAAGGAACACAAATAATTATTGAAGTTACATTTTATAATTTGTAGATACTAATAGGTGATATTAAAACTTGTTATATATTTTTTTATTCTGGAACTAAATGTTTTTGTTAAAGGTATTTATTAATAATTCCCACATTACTACAACTGTATGCGAGTCACCAGACCAACATGCTAGTGGCCAGAACAGTTGAGTACGTAGTTAAACAGTTTTACCTTATGAATAGAAAACCCTTCATCCTACAGATGTTTGGAAGTGCATCCGCCATTTTGGATATAGACGATGCTGCTCAGTTTGGAGATGCACACAAAGTATGTATGAAAGTTAATTTCTTTAGAGAATACTTAAATTTGTAACTCAACTGTGTTGATTATTAATAAACTTTGAGCTTGATGAGCGTGAAGGAATTATTTTAAAATAATAGAAAATACACTAATTATCACACATTTACGATTAACCCTTAGTTAGGCGTTAGGTGGGGATTTACTTGCATTCTCATAAAAGTTGAAATAAAGCTATAACTGCTCAATATTGACAAACAAGTATCTTTCTTCTAACCTTTTTCGAGCAGGTAGGTGCCACACTTGCTTAAGTCCAATTAATCATCAGTCTGTGATAAGTTGCTTAAGGGAAGTCCTCAAAAGTGCGGGTCTCTTGCAGCTAGCGCTTCTTTGTGCTACAAGAACTGTTGGGTTTTCCCCGCTAGTGTCCAAAGTGTAAGTGTTTTCTTAAGAAGAGTTAATTTTTCTTTTCCGGTTTAAAGATAATTTTTTCTCAGTTTTTCATCATTTTTTGTTTAGATTAGTGCAACGGAAAACACCTTCGCTCTGTGATGCCAACAACATTTTTCAGCTACGATTTTTTTATTTTCCAAATTTTCTATTCTCTACGGACGCTATGTAGCTAGACCTATTACATTCATTAGCTTCAATTTTTTTTAATTCATCACTACTTTGAAAGTTAGGGAAAGTTTGTATTCATCCATGATGCATAAATTTAATCTTTTTTGTTTCAATAAAAATACCAGAAGACCACCTCAAACTCGAGCAAAAATTCAAAACCTTTCCCTAGACGTGAAAGCTTTTCTCTCTTCAAATTATAATGAAATCTCAGTACCAGCTTCAACAGATGAAAATCCACGTTGATCGGGTCCTTGCTTTCTGTGTGGAAAACATAAGTACAACAAAGTGGTTTATAAGTGTGCTGAATAAAATTAACACAAATGTTGCGATAAATTGATTGATGTTGAAAAAGAAGACTAATGTTTTCAACTTAAAATGACTGTTCTCAACACCAGCTGTTTTTTTTTTGTCTGAAATAACTATGTTTATTGAAACCTAAGACTAGTTTAGGAATCTACAAGATCATGTGAAATAGGTTATATTAGTGTTTCTATTTTCTTATTTTTGAGAGTAAAAACTTTCTTCAAGACCAACTTCTTATAAAAACATGAGTTAGTTTATCTGTTGGGGGAGGGCTCTTTATTGTGAAACTAAAGCAGTTCCTTTAATAAAAAAAAATTGTTGGAATTTATAGCCTAGCAAAATTATGTGCCATTTGTTATGTTGAATTTTAATTTTCTTTTGTTTATGATTACCAGTGTTTCAATAAGGTACTTTGTTGAAGCATATTTCTTGTCATTCTTCCACACCCAAAATTGAACTTTACCAAATTTTAAATGCTGCAAAATAGCAATAGAAATTATGGAAAATGAAAGTGCGGGATTTCGCTGCTAGTACTTATTAACGTTAGTCCCAGGTGTACTCCTAATGAAACGTGTTTCTTTGAATTTGTTAATCTGTAAAGAATTGATGTTAACTTATGTATTGTTGAGAACTTTTTTGTATAAAAAGGAGCCATATTTTGGTAATACTTTGCTGTCTGTTAGTCTGTGTATCACAATCAAACATCTTGCCCATTAAAAAAAACATAATTTCTGGTATAGGTAAAAAAACTTGATTGCTTGCAGCTAGTCCAAAAGTCAAAAGGAGAAAAATGTTCATTTTGTTATTTAAGAATATCAAAACCGGAGTCGTTTTGAAAAACTCAGTAGTGTTAAAGGTATTAAATACGAAAAAAAAATGTTTACAGTGATTAAACTTTCAGTTTTTAATATTACATTATTGGCTTTCTTTTTCAGAAATGGAAGACAGAGTAGACTAATGAAAACTATAAAACAAATTTCATAACCCCACATTACCTCATTCATCTGTCATTTCAAACTTGCAATTGTCTGTTTTTTCCCTGTTAAAAGTTTTGGCCTTTAAAAACCATTTCATTAAAATTTTTTTCTTTAATTTCTGCTGCTATAGATTAGTTTTTAAATCACCTATGTTTCTATATAGTATATTTTTTATTTCATAGTAGTATGGCTCAATTTATAGAATTTGATGTCTTGTTTTTTATTAGGTGTTCTTAAATATTGTTCATTAGAGGTGCGAGTTTATTCCACAAAGACAATAAAAACTCAAATAATTTTGTAAATTATTAATTAATTTTTAATGAAACAAAAACTTGTACAATACAAGCGTTTTGTATACAAGTGTCAAAACAACACAAATTACCATACAGTTTGAACCTTTGAATAAACCATGTCATAATTCAAAAGGCGGGACTGATATCTTTATAAAGGGAGGACTGGTCACCTTTATTAGTATAGTTTCTGTTGCTCACAATGCATTTTTAAATGCCCATAAACTTCTAATATAATATATTTTATTTTATACAAATTGAACTAATTTGTATTCCATATGTTCTTCTTAAAATAAAACAATACAATTTTCAAATTACAACAGAATACAAAAAAACTATTACATAAGACACCTTATAATTTGTGATTTTACAGAAAATACAAATTTAAATTTATTTTCATAAAACTATGATTACATAATATAAACACAGAAAAAACTTTAAATTTGAATACAGTAAAATGTAACATTGAAATACAACTCTACAGCATTTAAAATTTTGAAATATATTACAAAGAGAAAAACAATACTTCTACATAAATTTTAATTGTCTTGAAATGGAATAGAGAAAAAAAATTGAAACAAAACTGTAAAGGTAATAAATATATTTTTCTCTAAAAGAGAGTTGGAAAAACAAAATTGAAACAAGTATAATTATTTTAACACTAAATCAAGAAACAATGATATATGGAGCCTAGATGAAAATTGAACATCATTAGTTTTATTAAAAATTATTGATGCCTTATGTTTTTAGAATCTTTACTGTGGAGCTATGTAGTAAAAGCTCAGTTTTGTTAAAAATTATTGATAAACCAGTTTTGGACACATTTTTGGAAAATTCATGAGGATTAACACTGCTTTATGTTTTTAGGATCTTTACTGTGGAGCTATGTAGTAAAATCTCTGTCCAAATACCTTAAACCATGACCGTGAATAACTATTCTGCACAATTTAAAAGCCAAATACTTTTAATATGTATACCTTGACATAGTTCGTATTATTGTTAAAAAGTAATAATTTTATTTGTTTAAAATAATTTATTGTATGAAGCAAGGTTAATTACTGATTGCAGGTACCATCCAACTGTTTGTTCCGGTTGCTCTTGAGTTTAGAAACCCCTTCTCCAGATCCTCTTAACATTGGAGAACTGGTTAAAGAAGATAAACCACTCCAAGCTATTGACTTCTGTTACCACGATGAGAATGAAATGGTCACAGTATCAGACTGTATTTCTTTGTGTGTAATGGTGGTAGCATATGCCGCAGATTCTGTCAGGGGCCACCAGATGTTGGTAAGTTCAAAATTCCTTTTACAGTTTTAGGTCATTGTGTATTAACACTTTTAGTGCTGAGGACGGTTAAACTAGCAAAACTTGTTCTTCCCTGTGACTGGGCCCGGTTTTAACTCTACCTGTCCCATTCACTTTACATTGGAAAAGAGGGAGTTTAGTCGTTGTCTAGAGCAATTTGTTTAACCTGAGTAGTTGGTAGTAGCCCTTCTATGAGTAGCCTAGGAAAATAGTAACTACAAAGCAACTTATGATTTCATTGTGTTGCGTAGCTCCCGGATTGAGTTATAAAACGAATATAAAAAATATGTATAAAATTTACCTTTTTACGTCTATTCAATACTTGTTATTATAGCTGTGAGAACCGCGGTTTCGGGTTACTTCATCTTCCGGTCAGACAATTTACACACTAATTAATTAATTAAATAAAACCATTTCTCTCTCTAGTGAGATCATCTATTTAATAGATATGTTATAAAATTTTATACCTATTTTTTTTATATCCAACTTATGATTGTTCAAATTGGGCGCCATCTTGCTAGTCATTCATAAGAAGACCTTCCTATGCTGTAGCACTGAAAGTGTTAAATATTTTATTGCATGCAATTGAGAATCACAGGTGCTGTAAGGATATGTTTGATTTATACTGTATTTATTTAATGTTATTTTTATTTTGTAACTGGTAAGCCCCTGTGAAAAATCACAGACTGATTAATTAGATACACACATCAGAAGTATATAACTTAAAAAACAAACTATTTAAAAACAACATTAAGGAATACTTATCCAGACATATCTAACTATGCTGATGAGGATTTTTAACTCGGTAAATGTGTACAATAATAAGAATTATAAAACCGTAGGCCTATTTGTTAATCATTTTTATTTATATAATCTACGTTATTATATATTTAAAGAAAGATAAAAATAGTACCTTTTAATAGCTTTTTATTTCATATTGATAGATCAAATGATTTAGAAGTTATTAATATTACAGTGAAGAAATTAATAATCGAATATGTTTATATGTTACACGAAGATGTACATATTTTTCCGAAGTTAAACAAATATTTATCTCTTCTTTAAAATTGTATAAACATAAACATATTGATGAAAAAAGTTTGTATTTATATACAGTGTATAACCTCAAAGCAAATATTATAACATATACTATAGCATACATTAGTTCTATAACTCATATTTAAAAAAATCAGCTTCACAAGAAATTATAACGATTGAAGTTGTAAACATAACCCCAAACTATAACCTACACTGGGTTTGTTTAAGTATTACAGATGATTGGTGAAATCATCTGTTATATTATATGTTACTTACATATGTATGTACATACAGATGTACACTCTCTTTTATAACAGTTGATAATTTTTCTGCTTACACACTTCCCCAGCAATGGTTAATTTAACATTGTATTAGTGAGACAATATCGACCAATATCTGGTGTGATCGGGGTGGCTCAGTTGTTAGAGCGTTGCTATGGAATGGTAAAGGTCCTGGGTTCAAATCGCGGTCTTGGTCCATGTTTTTTCACTTTTAATTTTCCTTGTAACGCTCCTATGTATTTAACTTTAACAGTGAAGATTTAACTCATGTAACTGTATTTATAGCTTTGTGTTGCACAATTTGGAATCTATGTTGTTCCGATCATTAACAGAAGAGCTCACTCACAAACAGCCGTTAGGATGTTAAACAATTAAGAATAATATATACACAAATATAAAACAATATTGACGTTACACGATATAACTATGTAAATTACAAATAGTTATATGACTAATCAGCAACATTCAAAGAATATAAAGTTATAAATAAAGTCAAGTGACTAGTTATTTTAAACTTATCTTAAAATTTAAGTTCTATTTATTTTAAAATTAGCTTTACATTTAATAGCTATTATTAGGTTCTATTAGGAATCATAATTACAATTAATATTTAAAGACTAAACCCATCATTCTACCAGTAGGTTTTTAGTGCAAATTATTACTAAACTAAATAAACTTCACATACAATATATATTTTTTGGGTTCAATAACAGCCATTATGAAATAAAATATATAAAATAATGATTGTTATTTGCAGATAACTTTGGAAGCAATATTACCGTGTTACTTGCAACAAATACAGCTAACAAGTTATAGAAAAATGCACGACGGTAAAACAGAACGAGAAATCATCAGTCAACTTGCAGTTGCAATTAAAACACTTGTCAACAACTGTGAAGCACTTTCAAAGTAAGTTTTAATCTTCTTAATAAATTCACCAAATAAGGATTTACTTAGTACATTTCAATACAGACATGCAAGCTTAGTAGAAAATAAAAGTATGCTAAATTATTGCCATTATTGTATTTGTAGCCATATCCGATTGCTATTAATATAATATTATTACATAGTACTTAGCCTTAGTACTTGCCTTAGCAATCCTTTTATAAGTTTTATCTAGGCTAGTTGGCTTGGCTACGTACTATGTTTTATTTATTTATGGTTTAAACACCAAATTAATCTGTATTATTAAGTGTAACTGTGAAAAATGTTTTTTGTAATCGTTCTGATGATGCCTGAAGATGAAAAGGTGAAACAGCTGTAAACGAGAGATAAAACTTATAAAAGGATTGCTAAGGCTAGTACTATATCAAAGCCCACTAAAGAATACCGTTGCGAGGCGGCCAATAGGATGGGCGCGCAGCGTTGCCATATCTACTAGCCTCGAACACATCTGGTATTTACCGCTCGAGGCTTTATCGCACAGTTTCAAGAATTATAAATACGTTGAGTCAGCCGCAGACAGTTAGAAGCGTGGGAAGAACGTGACTATGTCGCACTACGGCGATTGGAGCGTTCAAGGTCTCGGTGTACACAAGCTCGTCCCTCAACGGTATTCTTTAGTGGGCTTTGATATAAATAATAATATTATGCTAAATTACTTTACAGATTGATGATAAAGTCTGTAATAACAGTTTAGTTTTATAATTAACATAAAGAAATGTTAAGCAGAAAAATCTTACAGATTGTGTTTAAATACTTCTCCAATATTAAAAAAGCATACAGTAGGTCAACACAAGACTTTAAAAAAAACATTCTATTCAACAGGAAATTAGAGAACTTTGAACCCTTAATTCTTTCAGGTAGTGAAATCACTATAGAATAGTTTAGACTTTATTTTGGGCGAAGTTAGGACAATCAAGTTCTCTCTTACACTTAACCCAGAGAACAGCACACACTCTTACACTTTCTGTAACAACAGAGGTTAAGAATCTGGGGGCCATTCTGGGTCAGAAACTCAGTTTTGACTTTCTCACTATACTATAGTATAGAGAAAGTATAGTGATCGCAAAAAAAATCGATGTTGAGATTTTTGTGGAAATATCCGTTTTGGGACCCCCTGAGTCCAAAAAAGTGGTTTTTACAAAATGTCTGTCTGTATGTCTGTATGTCTGTATGTATGTCTGTATGTATACAAAGCTAGAGAGAAAACTATTCGATCGATTTCAACCAAATTTGCACAAGACATGTCCAGTACGCCTGTATAGATGCACGAAAAAGGGTTTTGAACAATTTTGAAAAACAACCCCCTTTTTGGCCAAAAAACCCCCAAAAAAACAGTTATTTTTTTATAAAAAAACGATTTTGATTAAATTTGGCTTATTTGTAGCTTTTAATGTGTCCTACCATATACAAAAACCCGCATCTTTCTAAAAATTCTCGTTTAGCTAATAATAATAATAATAACTGATTTTTGGGGGTTTTTTGGCCATAAAGCGGGTTGTTTTAAAAAAAATTTCAAAACCTTTTTACGTGCTTCTATAAAGACCTAATTGACATGTTTGGTGCAAATTTTTTCGAAATCGATTGAATAGTTTTCTCTCGAGGTAATAATAATAATAATATTTATTAGTTAATCTCCAACTTTAATAAAAAAACTCTTCTACCCCACCCTACAACTCACAGTGAATCTGTTTAGTAATTTAAATGTGTTTGTGAGAAAGTATGTGCCAGTTCCTGGTACCGTTTATTTTGTAACTAAATCAAGTAATAGATAGAGGTAAGTGGTCCCTGATGGCAAGCAGGTGCATAGTGGGAGAGACATAGGGATTGAAGCTCATGTTATGGTAAGATCCGCCATATTTGGTGCTATTGTGTGATGGATATGAACAAAAGTCCATGGTTTGGCTGGTGATAATCCAATGACTGGCCTGCCTTGCCCCTACAGGAGCAATTATCAGTGCTTCTATTATTGCTATAGGCATTGTATAGACATTCTTCTGCTGGACTTTTTGCAAAGGCTGTAGCAAGGAAGAGTGCTCATTACCTTCAATCCTTCTGGATACCCGTATAAGGAACATCATTGGTGCCAAGAGAATAGACATTGGACCATGATTTTAGATTATATTTATCTCTAAACTATTCAGAGTGGTAATACCTTACCAAGGTTTAGAGTGGTAATACGGCTTCAAGGAATGTTTAGAATGGAGAAGGAATGGTTTAAGTGTAAGATGGAATGGTATAGTGTAAGATGGAATGGTATAGTGATGGTTCAAATAAAAGGTGGCACATTAGCAGGAATGAGGGCTTATGTTTTTCAAATACTCCACTATAATAGCAACTTTTTAAATTTTCAACTGGGGTTTAAATGTCATTTTTTTTATGGTAACTTATATCATATAAGTAATGTATTGCAATCACTTATAGCTTGTTCATCAAATTGATTACTTTCTTTTCAGTATGAATTACTTTACCTAGTTATAAATCACAAAGGAGTATAATGTGTAAATCAGTTCATAAAAAGATAATAAAGTACAGAACAAAAATAAATAATGTAACATTGTTTCTTTGTATGTTTGTACAGGAATTATAATGGTCCTCAAAGGGCAAGTCCTGAGCATAAAGGATCAAGTCAACGTAACTATAGTCGTGGTCCTTACTCACCAGGTTTTGAATTTGAAGAGGATTCTCATTCTAAATATTTAAGTGATCGAAGTAGAACAAAAATTCAATATGATAGAGACATGGAGGATTCCGAGGTTAGTCCATTTGTGTATGTTTAGTGACTCTATGAATTCTTGTAAATCTTAGTAAGTAATTTTAATAAATTAATATTCTTTTAAATGACAACAGCAGAGAAACACACTGATGACATTTTCAGGCTGACTTATGTATGTTTACATTACACAAAATATCTACTTCAATTTGGATTTCCTTGAACTTAAAACAAAAATGCATTGCATTTCAAGTCTACTATGTGTTTAATTAATGTTCAAACATAACAAACAAATCTTACACAAAACAAAATTTCAGATCTTAAATGTCAAATACATTTAGAAATTGAAATGGAAAACTAATTTTATAAATTCTAATAGTATATAAAATCTGAGAACATATCAGTTTATTTTAACCTAAGTAAAGTATTATTATGTATAAATAAATTTATATTACCTTTCTTCCGATACGTCACAATAATAAACTTCATGAGCCCATCATCAGATCATATATATATAAAGGTTTATTTAAATTTTTAGTAGGAATCTTTCCATACGGAGCTAATTAATATTTAACCCTTTGCGCTCGAAAGGCCACTACCAGTGGCCACACCCTACTCTTAGACAACTCGTATTACTTCCCATGAACTTAGTCCTCTCAGATCGCATGGCCACCGAGAGTGGCCGCTCTTTCGTCGGCTTGTACTTGGCTACCATTTTGACTGGACGGCATCACCAGCTCGGAATTGTTTTGTTGAATTCACTTGACAAGTTGGTAAGTAGGTTAGAGCAAACATGAATATCTTATAAATAAGCTCTGATTAGTGACAAATATAACTTATTTGAAATAGAAAACACGGTATTGCTTAGTATTTTAAACCTCATAAAGACGTTATATTTATATTATATAACTAACATATGAAAACCAAAGTGGTATACAACCATAGTCATGTTTTTAAATGACAAACTACAATATAGAAAATGTTTTAAAATTCTACAAACTTAAATTATAACTTAATTAATTTAAATTATCCATTTTTGTAATTTTATAATTATCAACCATTTATCACAACACTAAAAACGACTAGTAAAGCACTGAGTGAAAATATAGAGGTTTTATTATTGAGCTCAACACAGCTGTTATAAAAGTGGCCATACGAGCTGGGAGGGATAAGACTGTGAAAACAATTCCAAGCTAATAAAGAAAATGGCGTGGCCACTCCCAGTGGCCATACAACTCCAGAAAACTTTTTTTGAAACGCTCTTTGAGGGCAAAGGGTTAAAATAATGGTGAATACAGTCTACATGTAGCAATACTCAACAAAACATGTTTACACAAATACACATACACATGTTAATAAAAGATAAAAACACATGATATCGGTCAGTGCGCACTCTTCAGTGAACAGTTCGTGACTGTCTAGTTTATTATCTAACTTTGAGTTCCAGTTCCTGTCTTTGCATCTTAATAACGCTGTCATACAGGGTACTGTAGGAGAATGAGAGTTGTTCATTTAATATATTAGTAGGTTCTTGTTTGAACACTTTGTAAATCTCGAACTACTCCAAGGCGCTCATATAATGTCCCTTACTACATATGTGCAAGGTGTCTATATTAGTGTTAATGTTGGAGTAAGTATTGCAGTTATCAATGAGTTGATCAGTGTATCTCGACTTCTTAGGCTTTCCTTTGATTGTTGGTAAGTGCTCCTTGAATCGTTTTTTGTAAGGGCGTCCCGTTTGGCCAATGTAAAAGCTTGGGTAACATCGCAAGTCATTCTATATTTCCCGTTTTTTTTTCTGTCCCTTAAGTTTTGGTCAGGAGGTTTCAGTTTTGACTCAAGTTTGTTGCCAGTCCTAAATGTGACCTTGATGTTATTTTCCCCCATTTCGTTCTTTAGCTTGTATTTTAGTATATTGCCGAAGTCACATGATATGTAGGCCTACTAATATAAATTTATTTCTGCTAATCCGTAAGCTACAATGTTAAAATTGATATTAGTATGTTATTACTAATATAATGATTGTCTTAACTCATTTAGGTCTTACGTAATGAGTTTCGAAGACCTCGAGATGTGCTGCTGTCTTTGGTCGTAGACTTTGTCACATCTTGTTCAACACGTCTAGTAGAGTTGAATAAGAAATATCCTCAAGAAGGGAAAACCATTGAACTTCTAGATCAACGATCACATGTAGTAAGTTTGACATAACAGTCAATTGGTTTTATATAGCATGTAACACTGGTTAATTTTCTTAGCCAAATCCAACTAAAGACGTTTAGTTCAGGTTTGAGTTAAATTAAGTTTTTGAAAGTCGCAGCTAAAAACAAATATTATATATTTTTACAGTAAAATAATTTTTGTCTAAATATGATTTAATTAAAATTAAATCTTGCCTCTGTTACTTGGCAACAGATAAATATTAAACAGGGAAGTAAGTAGTCCGTCTCAGTGGTTATCATAATTGTCCAGTCTTTATAAAGAACTTTCAACACAGTTTCGAACCTTTAGTTACCGGTACTTTATTGGCATTTAGCTTACAACAAACAAACAGCAAGTGATATATACAGCATTTCAAAGAAAATCTTGATTGAAATCCCAAAAAAGAGGTTATGCATGTTTTGGAATAAACAAAAATCGAATGGAGTGATCCAAGGGAATGTCATTGAAAAAGAAGAAAGAAGACATCCATTCAGATTTTTAAATAAATTCAAAAGCAGTTAAGACACAATCGTAACTTCCCTACTTTGAGAAACTAACTCACTATTGTTCTTTAAATAAGATACTCAAATTCCATATACAGAAGAAAGAAAACCATAACTGCTAGCATTGTCACGTATGTTGCAAATAATTTTTGATGTTCATATCTCACAGCTGAAAAGTAAAAAAAGTAGATCTATGATAAAAGTGAAAAAATCCAAAAATCAATTTCTTATTGAAGGTCCAATAACAAAAAGATTTTTGAATTTATATTAATTTATAATATTAATTTATATATTAATTTTATTTATTAATTTTTGAATATTTTTATTATTTTTATTTATTTGAATTTAGTTCTGTATTTGGGAATACTGAAAGTGACTTGTGAGAATTATAAAATAAAAAGTTGTCACACACCGTTGGGTAGACATGACAAAACTTAATTTATTCCTTCGGAATTCTAAAATGACATTTTGTTTATTGGAGAAATGGTCTAGGACAAAAGATAATCGTAATGCTTGAAAATAAAACTGTAAAGATTTTGACATTAAAATGAAACATACCTTTAGGTCTCTTGATTATAACCTTCCTTCTGTATTCGAGCCTACATGATCATGAGCAGGGGTGCCCACAGCAGGGTTTGATGGCGCAAGTTGCTCTATCAGAATTTTTGGGGTTTTTTCACAGTTTGGGGGGAATTTTCATATGTTCCTGATTATAATCAATACAAAATATGAAGATTTGACGATTCCCCCCAAAAAATTTTGGAGATAATCTGTTGTTTCTATTGTGTTAAAAATCTCCCATTAATCGTAGTGATAGCCGTATTATTGACAGCAAGGCATTTCGACTACTACTGCTCTAGTGCAATGTAAAGACGAGCCCATAGAAGGTGCCGAGTGTGGTGTGAACAAAGTATAAACATATTATAGACATTTACAACATAGCTGAGAGCCTGCCAAGGTCATTCTGCAAACAAATAACTTTTTGGGTGAAGATATAGGTAGGCCTATTATTCAAAACTCTTCTTATATCAAACAGCTATATATATTACTATTATAATATTTGGTCTAGTATTCTATTTTTTCTTTGCCTCACGTTATGAAGTTAAATTTATAATAATAATCTTTTTTTAAATCCCCAGTATTAAGTACTTATTTAAAACTCTTTTAATTTTACAATATGAAAATAATATTTACAGACCTAATATTTAAATTATTATATACCCAATATATTATAGGCCTACAATTTATTTTCTTTTTTTCCAAGTACAAATTATTTTATTTAAATCTTTCTCTTTATAGTTCGCGATTGATAAATATGCCAATTTAACCCTAGAATTGCCAGTGTTAATTAAAATGTATTTTTTGCCGTTTTCAAGTATTTTTTTTTTTTAATTCTTCAAATATTATATTACTTTAAATGAGCAATTCTTGTATCTATCTTTGTATCAGTCGCTGATCTCGAAAATGGCTCTAACGATTTTGATGAAAATTTGAATATAGGGGTTTTTGACATCAGAAATCGATTGTGCTAGGTATTATGTCTGAAAAAATGCGCATAAACTCTGAAAAATGTGCATACAATTTAAACTCAGAACTTCTTTTTATACCACCTTTCAAGTCACTTAGAAGGCAAATAGGTACAACTTCTTTTTATACCTCCTTTAAAGTCACTAAGTATTCAAATAGATACAATCTAGATGTTAAAAATACTGAGCGATGCTCGGTCACCCAGGTACAAACGAACCAAAGATTAGCGAGGGCCTTCAGCGAAGCGTTCAGGGGCAGAGCCTCTAGTAATAGATAAATCCCAATCCAAAAGTGTTCCATAGTTTTTTATAGAAAAGTCTCAAGAATTTATACATGCAACTGAAAAATTTATTGATGTAAAATTGTAAAAGTTATTAGCTCAGGAGGGAAAAAATGATCAGTAAGAGAAAATCCAACTTTAGACCTACACAAAAAGAAGTAAATATTTTTTGTATTTTTTTCCAAAATATATAGAGGTTTTGTAAATTAGTTCTAAATAGAAGTGTATAAAAATATATATAAATTTCAAACAAATTTGTTAGAAAATGCCTTTTTCATGTTCTTACTACAAGACCGCTAGCAAAATCAGGCCTATTATTTTGGCAAATAAAATAGGAATATATTATGCTTTATCCGAAAATGAAATTTTATTACAAAAATTGTAGAGAATAAATCGTAGAATTGAACTATATAATTGAACATTTTAAAATAACCTATTTTATAAACCTATTTCACTTGGTTTCAATAAATTACAACAAATAACACAAAGCACTCATTATTGCGTAGTATATAATCCCAGACGCTGTCTACCATGCTAAACTATAATGGCCAACGCCTGTAGACAACTACAATTTTAAAATGATGATTACCTATGTAAATATACGTTTTACAAAACAATTAAAGTTTGAAACATTTCCTTTCCAATGGTTTTTGTTTTATTGAGATTGGATGATTTTTAGTGGGTGAAATATTTGGGAGGGAACCTACAGGCAGGTTTTGGGGGGGGATTTGCACCATGGGCTTCGGGGGGGATGGACACTCCTGATCATGCGTTACTCTCATCCTATGAAAATAAGTTTGGACATTTTATCCAACATTTTCTCCCTAATTCCAACGCTTTTTGCAATATAAGTTTTTTTAACTTATAAGTTTATAAAAAACTTACTTCATTATGTCTGTGTTATTTGCTTGCTATTTACAGCGCTTAGCAGATGTTGCTCATAGCCTCTTGAAAGTTTCACCGTATGATCCAGACACAATGTCCTGTAAAGGCTTACAACGTTATATGACACAACTACTTCCAATCTCAGAATGGTCGAATGAACTGATGCGACCCGCTCTCATTGTGATACTTCGAAGACTTGATAAGACTTTCAACAAGATTTATAAGAAAACATTTATAAGAGTGAGTAAACAAAATATTTTGATTTAGAATTGAGGGATAGTGTTATGTAGGGACCTCTATACAAAAGACAACTCCTTAGCTATAATTATTTCGGAGAGAGAGGGTTACAAAAACACGTATTCACATTAATCACACCAAGGACATATAAATATCTTTTATTTGAATTCTGTACATACACCTAAGCACAGATATTAATTGAACCAACAACAATCAATCTAAATCCATATAAATCTTATGCCAAACTCTATGGGCAAAACTGAGTTCAAATAATATATCTACTTCCCAAAGTTCTCAAATAGGGATATCAATAAAATAAATAATTACCAAAATTAAATAAAAAACAAAACTGATTCTACTTAGCTTGATGCTAAAACAATTTCCCCAAATATTCACAAGAAATGTTACCTCACCTTATTTTGTCCTTGTGGCTTCTTACGGTCAGCTCGTCTCGCCCCGAAGTACACCTACACTGGTTCCGCTTAAAAAGCCTCGTTTCGAATTTATTCCCCTCTATTTGACATCTCTGTTCCCAATCAGTTTTACTCGTCTAGCTCGGTCGTTGGCTTACTACAAAATTCAACTATATCAAAGCCCACTAAAGAATACCGTTGAGGGACGGGCTTGTGTACACCGAGACCTTGAATGCTCCAATCGCCGTAGTGCGATGTTGTCACGTTCTTCCCACGCTTCTAACTGACTGCGGCTGATTCAATGCATTTATAATTTTTTAAACAGTGCGATCAAGCCTCGAGCGGTAAATACCAGGAGTGTTCGAGGTTAGTAGATATGGCAATGCTGCGCGCCCGTCCTATTATTGGCCGCCAAGCAATGGTATTCTTTAATGGGCTTTGATATAAGTGATTTGACTTCATCGCGTGTTGCACCGTACCAATAAACTTCTACTTTTAATATAATAAAAATAAAAATTAATAATCTTTATCATCTCACATAGTTATCTTGTTCGTTTGTGTTTTCTAACCTACTTTAAATTAGGGCAAAATAGTTTTTATCACCTCTTTTTATAATATGTGAACACTTTTTTTAAGAACTAATTCTTTCGTATATGGGTATATTAGGTTCTGGAGCAAGGCCTTAAAAAAGATATTGTGGTACCATAATTATGTTTTGTCTACATACTCTTAAATTTTGTAAAAATCAAAATAAATGAGGAAGATAAAACCAACATTCTTTTTGAAATGTTAAAACATATAATTAAAATGTGATATTAAATCTCAAAGTTCAAGGGGCAAAATTTAATTTTTTTCAAAAAACTGTCTTTTAATACATTTTAATTTTATTAGACTTGAAAGTAAGATAAATACACATTAGTCTTATATATTGTTCAAAAAGGGCAAGAAATGCCAAATCCAAAGATATGTACCTATTCAAGAACTGTTGATTTAGTTCCAAGGTAGTGAAGGCAGCCAAGGAGCTAAGAGTTAGCATACTTCACTCGGTAGCTCAAAGACCTCAACTCGAATGCAGGTAAAGACCATGAAAGTTTGTCTAGTATCAAACAATTTGATTTCAAACGTTGATAGTTTGTTGTTGCTTTTTACCTTAAAAAATTCAAGTTATCATAAAGTAGTAAGTTGAAAAGTTCTATAGGAAAGATGAGCTATTGCAGTGACTAAGGTTGTGAGTGTTCAAAGAGCATCGTTCATGTTCCCCAGAACACGTTTTGGGGTGTCATTAAAAATTGTATATATATATATATATATATGTGTGTTTGCACTCTAACGGATCCATTTTTCTTTTGATTTGGTAAACATGTTAGTTTTCTATGTCGCTCAGATGAGTTCGATACCCAAAAAATCCAACAACCGGAGACACTTTTTTTACAGTAAGTAAATTTTTGTAAGATTTTTTGTACTAGAATTAAATTTTTTTGTGGCTTTTTTTAAAAGGAATTAATATAAGAGATTATTTTGCACATTTTGATTTTTTACGCAACCTTGTATCTCGTCTGGTTTCCCCAAAATTGATCAATACGTAAAATACCATAAAAGTAACCTACCCGGTTCAAATCCACGTGGGGGTAGTTTCTGATGCGAGGCCGATGGCCGGGATGCAAACTCGAGAAACAAGTTTATCTATTGCGAATGAAGTTCATCATCCGAGGCAACTAGGTTGAAATGCTAACTCGCAAAATGAGTTTTTCTACTGGAAGCAGAACGAAGCAACACGTCAACCAGAGCTGGAGGATGAGGTGCAAAAACAAATTGTACTAATATATTTCGTACCCGCAGGCAAATATTCAACGCCTTCGTGAGTAGACCAATTTCCCAAATAGTTGGTTGAAACCCTGAAACATATAAACTTTATTTTGGAAATTCACTAAGCTCAGTGATCAAACTATTTTATTGTTTACAATGAATTCTATGTTCTAGCGCCACACTGACTGGGAAGCTGCAAGTGGGCTGCTGCGGGGAGTCTATGAAACACTTTCACGCAATCCGTACATTGTGCACATGCAAAATCTTAAGCAGTTGGTTTCAACTTGTCAGGTAGTTATATAAAGGTTTTCACAAAACAATGTCAAACAAGTATATCTAACCATTTTAATTTTCCAAGACTTGTTAATTTTGCACACAAAATACCATGTCATTGGTATCCAAGTCACTTCAACTAGTTGGTATAATTATATATTATAGTTACCTATATTACTGTTATAAAGATGGATGATAAATTTAAATATAGGATGTACAGAAAGCTAACAACCATTGACGTAAAAATACATTATGCCAAATCATTCCACTCATTTACACATAAAATGGCCCCCTACAATTCTTTTATCCATCGTCATATTTCCATACCATTGTACGAATAGGACTTCCATATTTAGTTTAATAATATTAAACACATATTCGAAGCTAACGGATATAGTAGTTTGATGATTGATAAATTACGATAAAAACATAAAAAATCTCAGGGTAAGCCTAAACGAAAACTGGACACTCAAAACAATAGGAAATACATTTGTGTCAAATATACCAATTTAGTTCAGAATATGTCGAAGAATGCATTTTCAAGATACAGTATATGTGTAACAGACAGGACGAACAACAACAACCAAAGATTACTGCGATACAAAACATAGTGAGTGTGATAGTTTTTGCATTGGGCAAACAGGCAGAATATTTGAAGAACGTTATAAAGAACATTTGATGCACAACAACATACGTGATAAGAAGTACAGCATATGGTCGATAGTAATCACAGATACAATGATTTTGACCATAATATGAAGCCTCTCCGTTTTTGTAGATTGATTCATGAACGCTACAGAAGAATTTGAAATATATAGGGCTCATAAAAACAGCCCGTATAATCTCAACTGTCTTTCAAATCGATTCATTTACATGATACAGCTATTGAATTCACACAAAACCCATTAATGTTTTCCTCTCTCTTGTAATAGTGTTTGGTTAATGTCCTACAATACAACTTATGAAATTATCCTTGAATTTGAAAATAAAATAACTGAAAAGATATCCTACAATGATGTCTAATTAGAGTAAGACAAGTGTGAAGATGATTCAGTCAAAATTTTGTTACATGGGGAAGTAATTCACAGGAAGTACACCTCTTGCCCTAAAAGTGGTAATGTTATTTCAGTTGTTAATAGGCTTGAGCGGGATAGTGTGTCAAAACACTTTATAGGATGGCATTGGATATTTTGGATGTATTAGATCTTTTCTCTAAAATGTAGATAAAAACAAAAGCACTTGACTCTTCATGTTTATAAAATTTGTGATATAACAACCTTTTATCAGTCAATTATGCCCTTATGGTTTTAATTAATTTCTCTCTGGGAAATTTCTTCAATGGAGAATATGAAAAGTGTTTTTAAAATCAAGAAAACACCATTAAAATTATACTGAAAATTTCCAAATCAAGGCAAATTTCAATTACGGTATTAAAAATTATGTAAATAATAAGTCGATTTATTTTTGAAATTATTTTGCACGTTGTGGTAAATAGTACAAACTTACAAAGTTTGCACTCATATAAAGTACCATACATTATATGTATAATTTTTGTTTAGAAATATAAAAATATAAATTATTTGAAGTAATATATAGAAGCAAAATTATTTAATAAATTACCTGTCAAAATCAAACTTATAAATTGCACAAAATTCAAAACTGAGTTTTTTTAAATGTTGATGCAACATATTATTTCTGTCTGGAATACATAATTAGGGTTGACGAAAGCTTGAATTATATGGTGTACATTTGAAACTTGTTATTAATCATTTTTTGATGCCCATTGTTTTATTTTAATTGCTTGTTTGTGACTTTACTATTTGTTTTTTATTGTTACTTGTTCAGATTTTGTCTCTTTTCTTTATGGATAATCTACTATCAGATTTTATGTTTCTTAATGTATTAATTATATGGGTGTTAATGTATAACAAATGTCATGTTATTCACAATGGACAATATATGGAAATAAAGAGACATAAACGTTTTTTATATAAATCACAAGATATGTTAGCCAGTGGTTTTTTTCGTTTTTCTATTTGGCACATCAATAGCTTAATTGACTGAACATTCAAAAAATTCTTTTTCATGGTAATTAAAAAAAAAAAAATTATTACTAATAAAGTAAATAATATTTATTTATTTAAAAAAAAACACATCACTGTGGTTATATAAAAAAATAGATCTTATAAGAATTTATGTATTCCATATAAATACATTTAAAATTTGATTGCTGTTTTTTATGAGGCTGTGATCGGTTTTTGTTCAATATCTTACATCTATTAAAGGTCTTTATTAAATTTTTCTTAATCCAAATTACTAACTAAACTTGCATAGTAAAATTATGACTTTTTGTGTCATAAATTTTATTGCACTTATATGAATATCACAGTAATCTAAATAAATAAAAATGTAAATGTGCGTTTGTTCAAAATCGATAATCTCCGAAAGTTCTTCACCGATTGCTTTGAAATTTTGACACAAACTTTCGTTTGAATACAAGTGTGTTTTTATATACTTTTTGAAATACTGCAGCATCTATTGAACATAAAAACAACAAAAAATATACTCAATATTTAACAAAAATGTAAGCACCATTACATATTATGTTTATTGACTATAATAATAACAGTAGTCAGCTGTTTGCTATAATATTTCCATTATCAGCTGTTTTCAAAATTAAAACAATTATTTGTATTTCTAACTTTTAATATAGGTTTTGTGAACAAAGCCATCTGTTGAAGTAAAAACAACACACACTTTCTATACTAATATTATAGAGAGGTAAAATTTGTTTGTTTGTATGTAGGCGGTAATCTCTGGAACTAATATGAACCAAATAAAACATTTTTTAAATGAAAAGCTACACTATCCCTGAATAACATAGGCTAGTGTTCATGTTGATAAAAACATTTTTTATTTCAAAATTTGTAAATTTAGTCAGAATAAATTCACAGGATCCAATTAGGCGTTAAACCCATACCGTCTAACAACTGTAATACCAATAAAGAAGCAAAATTATGAAAAACTAAAAACAACAATTGAAAAATGAAACTTATATCATTCAAAACGTACTGTGCAAAGATGTGCACAAAACCATAAATTATGTGTGTATGTTGCCATTAAGGCAGGTAAAATTAAACATAATTTTAGGTTAAGCCTAGACTGATGAACCAACACATAAAAATTATTTCTTGAATATTATATTTACATTCATTACCATATCAACCAATTGAATAAAATAACAGCTAAAACAGTTTAACTGTTTAACTAAAGTTAACTTAATTTAAAAGTTAACTGAATCAACACAATGTTTCCACACACAAACCAATAAAAACTTGTGTTATGGAATTTTAAAATAAGATAAAAACTATGTTACATCCTAATTAACAATAAATAAGACTTATATATTATAAGTTAATAGTAAGCCTATTTATTGATAATATACGGTAATTGATAGTGAATAACCAATATTAACAGCTGATTTCAAAATATGAATCAATTATTTGTATTTCTAACTTTTTGGTTAGGTTTTTGATTAAGTGTAGACCTGAGCCTTACTGGTTCTTTTAACCTTTATTATAAATGCTGTTATAAAATATACAAAATAATTTGATTTGAACATTTAATATTATTTGCCATCTTAGTTTTGAGGTTATTATTAATCCTACACCTTTATTATAAATAAAAAATAACATTTGTTTTTAGAAGGTTCCATCGGGGGTCGGCGTGCGGAGCACACAGGGGCTTCCCTTCCTTTTAAATAAAGTATTTCTACAGAAAAATGAGTAGTGCTATAGTAATAAAATGGTGATATCCTTTTAGTAAGAGGATATTATAAAATAAGTGCCGAGTAAAACGGGGTCAATAGGGACAATTTTGAATATTATTTTGCTACAATTTAGCTTCCAAACTATTTAACACCCAATTTTCATGCTTAAAAGTTGGTCCTTGTTCTTAGGCACATATACATACCTTTATTTTTCTTCTCCAGATACCTCTGTTTTTTTTATTGATTTTTTTAATGCTGTCCCTATTCCCCCCAATGTCGGGGTCAATAGGGACAGCCATTTATTTTGTACATAAATGCCTGTTAGGTGTTATGGGGTCTATAGGGACAGTAAACTTCTTTTTTTTTAATACCTTAACTCAAGGGCTGCTAACATAGAGTGTAAAAAGTTCTGAGAGTTTATCTCAGTTATAGTTTTCTAGAGTAGAATATAACCTTAATTGTGTCACCGAGTTTAAAAAAGTATATAACAAAATATATTCATTGGGAGAAAAATATAAATATTTTTCACAGTTTTTGTCCCTATTCACCCCGCTTAACTTAGTTAATGGAAAAATTTAAAAACAATTTCAGATCAAGCTTTTTATGTACATAGAGGAGGAAAGATTAGGTAGGTTAAATACTAGTGTGTAGCAGAAATACTTTTGTGTCTTTAAATGGCAGTTGTTTGGTAGTCCAGTTGTTTGCTATAACTACACTACATCAAGGCACATCTTGAAATAAGTTCTATGTGCCACTTCGCTTCTTTCTACGACCTGATATTCTGATGTTATATAACCAGATTAACCATACAAGTTTTCTCTTTATTTTAATGTCTCATAATCTATACTTATAAAAGCCAAATACCATTGACTCATTGACTCACTGACTCATCTAATATAAATGATTAAACAATAGCAAAAACATTGGCTTTCTTATAAATATTAATCAAAGTTCATATTTTGTTTACATTGACTGACCACAATTTTTAATTCTTTGATCAGTGTCAATAATAATTTTCTGATTTAAATGCATTTATTTTACAGTCTTTAATTGTTGGTGAATTTGGATCCTCATTAGGGGATAATCCATCTTCTGCCACTACTGCCTTAATGAGCCAAGTTCCACCTCCACATTTCTGCTCAATGGTTGTACGATTGATTGCTCTTCAGATACTTGCACAAGGAGTAAGTAAATGCTTATATTTAAAAAATCATCTTTATAAAATAACAACAATTCTTTAGCACAACTGCAATTAAAAGTACATGTCTAAATTTGTAATTGTTTTTATGGTACACTAATTTTCTATTCATTAAAAATACAATTATTTTGTCACATTAACCTTGAATCAATTAACAGGAATTAATATTATACAGAGTGATTTTTTGAAAACTTACAACTTCTATAGTTTAAAAAAATGGAAAGAGGTATACAAAATCTGATCTCTAAGACAGTTATTCACTGTCTAAGGGAAACCTTAGAGAACACAAACCCCCCCAACTCATACTACCCCCAAAATCATACTACCTCCAAATCTAAAATGAGTAATGGACACATATGGCTTGCGATACATCAAATTGAAGCTCCTTAAAAACCACAAATTTCTATCGTAAAAAAATAAAAAATTTTTTTAAAAAACAGTTAATGGATTCATTCACTATGCTCAAAAATGTTATTTTGATAAGTTTATATTATTTAAAAAACAAAAAGAAATATCTAAAATTGGGCAGTTTTTCATCTTTCTTATACTAGAACCTTAAAATATCTATTTTCAAAATCCCTCTAACCCCACTCCTATTAACTCATGTTAACAATTTGTAATCAACACATATATGACTAGTAGTGATACATCAAATTAAAAACATTTAAAAAAACATAAACGTTTTTGAGCTGGGGGGGGGGGGGCTATGAGGATTCAGGATTTTGAAAATATGTATTTTAAGGTACCCCCTGACGGTGAATAACTTTCCCGAGATCAGATTTTGTATATCCCTTTTCTTTGTTTAAATAATAGAGGTAGTAAGTTTTTTTTTACAAAAATATACTACCATATAAGCCTATTACTACTGTGTAAGCCTACTATATACAAAAATATAAATTTTTATTGGGTCATGATTTACTTTTGGTTTAAACCAAGGTATGTGTTTTTTAACTGTGACTTGTGCCTATATTGACCATCCTTTGTAAGGAGGACATAGTTTAAATATTTCAAATAATATGTTTACACATTTTTACTTTCTCCCCCTATACCATAGTATATATGGAAAAAGTATTGTATTCGTCAAAATTTTCGAGTTTGAGTTTTTGGTGGAAATATCCGTTTTGGGACCCCCTGAACCTAAAAAAGTGGTTTTCGGAGTGGTGTCTGTGTGTGTGTCTGTATGTGTGTCTGTGTGTCTATGTGGATGTTATCAGACCTAGAGCCTAAACCAGTCGTCCGATTTTGATGAAATTTGGTATGGAGGTACTAATATACGGTATCTCCAGGCGTGTTTTTCATTTTTGTGAATTTTTTTATTTTTAAGGGTAATTTTCCCATAAAAACCCTTAAAATAACGTAAAAATCAACTTTTCTCAAAAACGGCTCTAACGATTTTGATTAAAATTTTACAGTTTATTAGGGACCTAAAGTACTATAAACTGTAAATTTTTAATCAAAATCGTTCGAGCCGTTTTTGAGAAAAGTTGGTTTTTACGTTATTTTATGGATTTTTATGGGAAAACAACTTTAATACAAAATCACCTCTCCTACCCCACCCTACAAGTCACCGTGAATCTGTTTAATAATTTAAATATGTTTGTGAGAAAGTATGTGCCAGTTCCTGGTACCGTTTATTCTCATAGAGTTTGAATAAAATACTACTTCATACTAGTACATTGGTAGGATTACATTATCCCTTAAAATACTTTTACTTTACCTTATATTTTAGTAATTCCAAAATGTATCAAGGGGAAAATAATTGCACCATTATGGGATAATTAATTACGGTACTATGCATAATTTTAAGGTTAAAACAAAATAATAATTTAGTTGTTGCCTAACTTTCTCGTATTTTAAATGCAGTTTTGTATTTTGTTTTAATAATTCATGTCAACTATTACTTAATGATTATATATATTTTTTTATGTAGTAATTTATTTTATTTCTCTACCCACTTCCATTTTCTAATATAGAAAATACATAAAAAATCGCCTTAAAAAATCGCCCATACAAAAATTTAAAAATTATATTTACTATACTTTTATAGCTCGGGTGGTCTGTAACACTCTGTATATTTCTACAATTCTAAGTTGATCATTGTTAAATGAGCCATGTTTTCCAAAAAAATTCTGTTTTGGTATAAAATCTTAAATGCAATTTTAAAAAAATATTTTAAAATGAAAGTCTATTTCTTAATTTACTTTTCAACATACTACTAATATTAAGGCACCTTTATCGTACGACTAACTTCTGAATTCCATTCTCAAAGAAATCTGTCACTAAGTCTTGATTTGCCAACTTTATGCCAAAACTCAACACTTTTGTTACTGAACCGTTCTAGGAAAATCAAAGCACTGAATTTGTAGGATTGTTTTTATGAACACCAGTGAGCAGTTTTGGTACCCAGCATGAACACAGTTTCCGTATTTTAATTATTCTGTTATAATTTCATAATCCACCCTCCTTGAAACATAAGGAAACTCATTAGATAATGAAGAAATTATAAAGCATCTGCCTTCTTGAACTTTTGAAACATCTTTCTTCATCAACTTTTCAGTATAGATAGTTACCTATTACACACTGTATCATGAGTATTAGTACGGCCATATTTAAATGCTCTAACCAATTTTCTTACCATTCCATCCTTCTTAGTGTTTTCTTCATACATTTCACTACTCTACCGATAAATTTTTGCCTCATTCTTTTGCATTAAGGATAGTTATTTGTGTTTCTTAAGGGAGGAAAGTATCACTTTGTCACCACAAAAGGAAATGTTATCGCACAAGCGCAGGTAGGTACTTTCTTTCCGCAAGACACATCATTATCTCTCCAGCTACAGTTTTAGTAAATAACTCACAATTTACTATGGAAGAAACTTTATTGAAACATGGACATTCATACTTACAAAAATAATTGAGTTTATGCCAAGAATACACAGACTCGGAAGATCATTGATGCGTTGTTGTTTCAGCGGTTTTACTAACGTATGATTTAGCGGGCGGAAAAGTGCCCATATAAAAAGTATTGATTATAGTTTACGACCCTCCTATATGCGGGTGACAAAATAAACTGAGTGCTTTTTATATGAACACTTTTTCTCCCTTGGATGATAAGATGTTTTCTACCCTATTAATGAGGTAGAAGATGCCTCATAAAGTAGTAGCTGGAGGAAAAAATAATTAGAGCACGTATTTCACAATCGGCAGGATTTTTAACTGTGTGAGGGATTTTAAATATGCACAATAAATTTAAATGCAGACAATAATTGCTTCTGTAATGGCATCTGAGCCTAGGCAAAAGATATTTATGATATTTATTTTTACTGTCACTAAACAATCTTAAAACTGCAATAGGCATTGTCTTAAAACTATAAACACAATATTTTAAAAGCTTACAACAATATACATGTATAGATATAAATAGATATACAGCATAAGGCAATGAAAACGTACACATTGTATTACAATAACTACCACTATATTTATAGTTATTTGCCATAATTTCAACAGACTCTGTATCAGGATTTTATAGTATCACCAAATTCTGGTATACTATACAAGGCTTTTGCCTTGAGCCAGGTCTGTAAATCATATTAAAATTTTTCCCTGGGCAGATGCTTAACATCATCTGGCAACGTTTTGAATAATCTTACTCCAATCTGAATAAGTGGACTTGAGATTTTGTGAGTCTGACTTGTGGCACATTTATCTTATTTCTATTCCTTGTGCCATAAGAATGGACTTCGCTACGAGGATTAAGACTACTTAAATTATCCCTTACATGCAACAGACAGTGCAAAATAAACATACAGGTAAGGTCAACATTTTCAACTCAATGAAATGTTCTCTACAAGCAGTAAATTTACCAAGTCCTAACATTGTGCGCAAGATGTAGCACACTTACACGGAATGGTGACTGTAGCTGCCATATTAAAAACAGAACTTACTTTAAAAACATGCCTTGTATTAATTACACTTAATTATCTTTCAACATTAAAAATAAAATGAAATACAATCTAATAATTAGATTTTGGACATCAAAATTAATCCAATGTTAACCTAAAAATATTTACATTTTTGTGTGATTTAGATGGAACAGAGTTAAAATAAATTTAAATAGGTTTTGTTTCAGGAAACATACACCTTAGAACATGTGTGTGGGGGAACTTCAGTGTTTCCTAGTGCTGAGAAGACAGAAAGTATGTTGATGAATCTACTCATGCCTTTGTGTCTACGAGTAGGCAGTGGTCGTAAAGGTAAACAAAATAAAAGAGAAATATAATCGTAGACTGATTTACAGTCACCGTGTATGCAGCACATTATTTGTAATAAGCTGTAAATAAACTTGACTCTCAACAGAATAAGGAAGGGAAACATTTTTGGCTAATTCAAAGACATTTTTGAGAACATTTAGTTTCTTTGTAAGTAATTACAAACTACATTTTTATCTAGTAATAATAATACTTACTAATTACTTTGTTATTATTTAAAGCTTTCTCTGGAGTGTAATTAAATTTGAGTACTTGTTCGTTTCTTGTAATAACTAAATTACAGCCATCTTTGTAAAATACAATTGGAGAATTAAAAAAGAAAGTACTCCACATTGAAATTAATTTAATGTTAAAATTTACTGTCAGTACAGAGACTATGACTTAGATGATGACGAACATAGATGCTTTAATTCATTGTAAAAGATAGAACACTGAGAGAAAATGTATGCACTGTAAGGTGGGTGAGATCAAGCTTGATAACCTGGTCAGTAAGATGATAGAAAACAAGTTAAAATTTAATGTAAAGAATCATTACACTTTTTATTAAAACCTTAAGAACTTGCATATTTTACTATTTGTAGGGGGGATTCTTCCTACAGTAAGACTCAAGCCCCCTAAGCAAGATTATTAAAAAACAACAACCTTTATTAAAGAATGTTGTCAAAATAATGTTATTTTCATACTAAAAGATTTTACAAATCTAGATACAATGGTTCTGATAACTGCCTGCTACTTGATATTTTATAATGTGTGGTTTGGTGATTCACTGTTGCTGGTTCAAGGGGGCTCTGCTCAGCATCGTAACAATGAAAGAAGTGGAATATTTCTGAATCAATTCAGCAAAATTTAGCTCTTTTAATTTAAATAATTCTGTTCGCTTGTCATGCTGCCTCACATCTACTATCAGTATTTTTAACTTTTCATATCTTTGTATATATTTGTGTTGTTTATACTGTTTTACATAATATGTTGTACTATATTAGAGCTTCGTAACAAAAATTATGGAAATTAGTACAAACATTTTAAGGTTAATTTCAAAACTCTTCCCTTACAGGACAAAATAACAATTAATGGACTAAAAAAAAAAAAAACACCAGAATTAATATTTACGTGACAAGAAAAGTCATATAAACATAATATTAAATATTATTTTTCTACAGAATTTTATACAAAATCTAAATGGATTTATAGATGTGATGCAAGGGTGTAATTTTAAATTGTTTCTGTGTACACACTTTATTTTTATGATTATTATAAACATTATTTTTTATAATTTGGATTATAGGTTAATCTGAAAATTGCATTTATAAAGATAGGTTAATGTTTTATATATTGTATTAGAAATTAGGAGTCCCTTAATTGTATTACCATAAACCTCCCTTTTTGATTGAATACCATATACACATATTTAATCATAATCATGTCTTTCATAATAGTTGTTAATACAGCAGTAATTTTGTTCTTATGTACATAAAGATTACAGTTAAATGTAATAGCATGCCCTATTAACAAAAATATGTATAAATTTACACGAAATTTAACTTTCACACACTGCTTGCAATGTTTTTGGTGTACAAAACATAAACAAAATGCCAAGATTTATATTTCTAGAAAGCTTACGGTTAGTGTCCCAACCCTTTAGGTTCTACCATTTTTACATTTTGGCTTAATTTAACACCTTAAAGACAAGAGCTTGTTTGCTACACTTACAGTCAACCAGACCATTTTAGTATAAAATGTCCCTATGGACCAAACCCTTCTTCTACCAAATACCTCTTTTACCCTTAACTAACACCATGCATCTGGGAGATGTATGTGCAATTAAAAACCTAAATATTATTTCTCCCCGTTATTTTTGTTAACCCCGCGTCCCTTTACCTTCCAGTTATGGTGTATCCTACGTGCTCTGAAAGTACCATCTTTGTATTTTATTAAGTGCTCTCTCTATTGGTTTGTTTTACTCGAGTGATATAGTTTTCCGTCTCTCCGACTTACGAGACGTATCGTGTCTTTTAAGTTATATTATTTTCATCTTTCCTTCCTTTGAATTGTAATGGGTTTACTGTTGATGTATGTTGTGTAATTACATACATTTATTATTTTGTGCTAAGAATGGATGACTTGGATATACTTCGCCCGTCTGGAAGAACAGCTGTAAATAAGTAGTTTTGAAAACATTCTTTAGGATTTGGTGTACAACATGTCAGAAGAACCCTCAGAACCTGATCCATAGTTAGTGTTAAGGATCCAGATTATCAAACTATTACTATCGAAAATAAAAAAAAAATGTATTATTATGTGACAAACATTTTAATACTCACAAAAAATCATTAAATGATGTTTATACTATTAAGTTGTATTTATTTATCTCAAAATAACAAAGGGTGTCTCTCAGATGACTGGTGTTGGTTAAGTGATTTTCCAGCATGATGTTAGTTAAGGGCTAAACAAGTTAATTTTTTAACTTCTGTGTTGTTTAATTTTATATTTTTGTTTTTACTGCTTTGTATGTACCTATAATACTTTTTTGTTACTAACCTTCAAAACAGCCCCTTACTGTTCAGATCACGTCTGACCGCGGTTTCAACATCATGGTGTCATTGTCAAAGAAAACTCTCACGTCACAATACACACATTACATAATTAAAAATCCTTTTTTTAAAAAATATTCACCATTTCTGGGTCATTATAATACATTTATTACGTTTTTGGTTAAGGTTATTAAAATAGGTTCACTGTCGGGCCGACTTGAACATGAACTGTAGTTTTGAAGGTTAGTAACAAAAAAGTATTATAACTATTTAACAGTCCAGGAAGTAGGAGTATTCAACATGTTTTATATGTATACCATATTTGATACACTGGTCGCTGGAGGTGAAATAGAGATTATAACTAACTTTTGTTTGCCAGGAGGACTTATTTAGTCCATACTTATCACATAAATATTTATCCATTGTCCATAAGGTTATGTAAACATTTTAGGGGTGTGCAAGATCTCGAAACTCTTGAGCAGTACCGGTAACGAGAAATAACTCAATATCGTCTCGTTGTCAAGAATAAATTCATTTCTCGATTGTACTTGTCTCGACTCGATTCAGACGTAAATTTCTCGATATGTTTTAAAACTCTCAATTTTTATTTTAGACTTTTTATAAAACTTAAAATGTTACATTAGAATGAAAAGAAGATAAACAGAAGTTTTTCAAACAACTTAACAGGGAAGTGATTAGGATATCACATCTTATTTAAATTACTTGACACTGAATAGCAATAACTTAGTATTGTAGAGATTGAGTTTTATACTACCTTGGGGTTTTATAAATAATGGCAGTTAATTACTTAATTAAAATAATTATAAAAAATGTAAATCTTGCTTGTGTAATATAAAGTGTTATTAATCAAAAGGGTACTGTTAAAGTACTTATATATTTGTTATATCTTTCATAAACTTAGTAGCAATAGCAAATCAAAAGCAGGTTAACTTATTAATAATTAACTTATCCCCATATACTTTTTATTCCTTTCAATAATGTAAAAAGGTATTTGATATTTCTCACTTTCAACTTGATGAGATTAAAATTTTGGTTCATTCTTGTTCCAAAAATGATAATCTCGTTTTTCTCGATAAATTTATTTAATAAATTTTCATTTCTCGCTTGTTCCTAAACCTCAGCTGTTGTCTTTTTCTCGATAATTTGTATTAAACAACACCCCGTTCTAGTCTCAAATTCAAAAAGTCCATCTCGCACACCTCTAAAAAATTTTAATTTAATTTAGTACAAAACACCAGGAAACAACAGATTGATAAAAATGATAAAAAAGCACTCTAAATCCCTTCAAAATATGATTAATGTAAATTGTCAACAAAACGTGTTGAAAACTATCAATCCAAGATGATGTTTTAAAACGCTAAAAAGCATACTAGCAATTAAACAACTGTGAAGATCATGAGAGCACAGTAGATAAACTAAAACTTTATTTGTGTTCAAAACAGGTAAATGCGACTTTAGTTGTAAGTTTGCTGTGCTCCTGTTATGTTTGTTGTTAAAATTGGTACACCTTTTCCACGACAAAAGTTACACGTGTACAATTTTTGGTACAAAAATCAAAAGTTGCAAAAGTAAATTAAATTATAGTCAATTTTAATCTTTGAAATCTTTTTTATAAACCTGTACTTTTCTTAAATTAATATTAAGAAAGCTATCATATATTTATTGTTCATAGATGTCCACTGTATGAGACAAGTAGACATTAGTTACACGCTTACCGTGGTTTTACATGCACTCTGTCCTCCTGCTTCAAAGACTGCTCCTGTAACTGCGCATAATCTAAAGTCTGCTTCTGAAATGAGAGCTGGCTCGTTTACGTTTCTTGGTAGAGACAACAAACTGAGTCCTGTGGTATCCAAGTCAGTTTACCAAGTGGGATTCTTAGGTAATCTAAATTTAAGTGTGATGTTAGTTGAAGATAGTAAAATGGTAGGCCTATAACAAAACAGTTTTATATTTTATCATAGATTAGTATCATTTGTGTAAAACTATAAATTTTCACTGATAACAACATATGAATTTAAAAACATCTTATTATTACAACTACCTACTTAAAAATCAAATATTTTACTATTAATTTAATTATATTTAGTTCTTGTGTATCATTGGTAGATAGTTCAGAAGAATTATTTAATTATTGAGATTTAATGTCTTAATGCACATTGAGTATTCGGGAAATTTGTTTTCTCAATAACAACTGGGTATTATTTAGGTGCTGGATAAGTTAGTTTACCAACAGGTAAATAGTAGAATAGCTGTAAATTAATTTTATGTTTTTTATAACTCTGAACTGATCACATTGGTTGAATTCATTATATATAGACTCATAATGCTTTTTTAATACCGTTTTGCACATTTTTATGCATAATGATGGTGTGAAAAATGTGGGAAAATTTTGTGTATTAATTTTGACAAATGTTAAAAATTTAACGGTTTTACAAAACAAAATTGTTTTTTTAAAATCACCACACACCTATTAATACTAAAATTTTGTTTAAAAGTATCCGATAAGACCATAAAATTTGTGTGCAGAAATTAGAACTCTTGGCAAAGTGTAGGCAGAGTACACACTGAAATTGTTGGTCAACTGAAAAAATTACGGCCATATTTCCACCACTTTTTGCAAAGAAAATTCCTTAACCAACTAATAGATATCTAACATGGTCTATTAAACCTAGATTACAAACCATATTCTTATATCGTTTATCACTAAATTTGATAACTACCGGTATCTGTTTTTTTTTCGTAAAAAATAATATAACAGTGTAATGCCTATATGATTTATTTACTCTCTACTTATGTTTTTGTGCCAGAGAAATAGTATTTATGCCTTTTACACTTTTTTATATTAAATTATATGAAAATAATGTTGACAGGTTATTGTAAAAAAAATAAATAAAATGAAACCACAATAAGTAAAATATAAAAGACTTGAAAATGAACATTTTATATATTTTTTTAAAAGAATAAGCCCTATAAAGTTAAAAGTTATGCGGTCCCTAGCCATTTATCATCACGATAAAGATTTGTTCATTAACTCAAAATAATGGAAGGGCAATAAACAACACTACATACTTTCACTGGCTAGGCCAAACTGAAGCTAGAGTAAAGGGTGTGTCATTAGTTTTCACCTTGTCAAAAATATATAACTTTTTGCAAAACATCATAAAATTTATCCCCATCATAAAATTTACCAATGGTTAGTGATCTAGGATTAAAATGAGTAATTGCTTAACAAAGAGCATTGTTGTGAAAGTGTGCTCACGGGGGTCACACTATGTAGTGGCAAATTATTGTCTTATGCTGTACTCTGTATATGCCCAGATTAAGGCCACTGGGGTCCTGGAAGTGGGAAAAGCATGGGATCTCGTTAAAAAAGAAAAAACTTTTAACAAAACGTAATTTTTTTCAACTTGCAATATTCAATAATTTTTTTATTTAGTTTCGAAATGTAATATCAAAATAGGACATAGCCTACAATGTAGTACTTAAATGGCTTTTTTCTGCACCTTGCTGGGATTCAATTGACAACAGGGCTAAAGAGTTCAGCTTCTCTTCCCCCATTGTTGTGCCATTTAGATTTTATCCACTGCAATTTTGAAAAAATTCGCTCTCCTGTACAATATGTTACAAATATAGGCTTACATAAATAAATTCCGAAAGCTACACAAACATTGCGAAAAACTTCCTGTAAGTTGTTTTTGTAAATCAGCTTCAGCAAATCCGCAGCAACTATTCTTGCACAGTCCCCTCACTTCTTCATTCCTTTTTGGTATAAAGCTAATTAATAAAATTCATAATAAAAGTTTAAATTAATATCATTATTGTACTTCACAAAAAAGTCACTGCATGTCTTTTGCAGGTCATCTTCCTTGAGATCTGCAAATTCAGTAAAAAAACTAAACCTCTCATACAGTTCCATGCACTTATATTTTCTCATTCATAACTCTGAAGCTAATTTGTCGATTATGCAGTAGCATGTTTTGACGTGGAATTTGTTGCTGTCAATAAAGAGGTTTCTGATGGTGGTGTCTCGTCTGAAAACTTATTTTACTGCTTTTCTTCTGATTTCATCCTTGTACTTTCGTTGTACATTTTCCTCCTTTGACTTTCTTTCAATGTGAACATGCTATTGTTAACTCTTAATGTTTCTACCCTCCCCTTCAGAGGTCAGCACAGTCTACTACCTTTCTCTTCCCCAACCAGTATACACATACAGCCACTCGATTCAGTATGAGCCATCGGCTTATAGTACAGACAAAACAGAGTATGGTTTTTCTAAGAAACTAAATTTGAAACAAATTCCAAGTACTTTTAATTCAATTAGTTGTTAGTACATTATAAAGTTATTGATAATTCAGGGGCCACATAATTAAAAAAATGTTACGTTATCTTAATGATAGGGACCCAATCTCAACATTTTCAAAAAGGTTTCTAAATTATATAGGAATGACTCATGTCATTTTTTAAAACTTTTATGTTGTAATGTTTTTTCTTAGTACCGTAATGTTTAAAAAGTATTTGGGGCCCCTTTGGAGCGATTGATCCAACTGCCCTTTATGCAGACCTGACTCTGTATTGATAATTATGTTTTTGATAATTTGAGACCTATCCTGAGGTTTTTATGTAACTAGAATGTATTAGTCAATTGTAAAAGGTGATAATTATATAAGTACATTTCTTTTACAAATAATTTTTTTGTACGTTTGCTTTCAAATATTTCTGTTTAATTCCAGCTCTGAAAGTAATGTTGGTATGTTTTGAAAGCGAACTCGTTTCGGATTGGCCTCGTATTGCTAAAACTCTTCGAGATCTTGTCAAAGTCCATGATGCTCGAGCGTTGTATTGGAACTTTATAGATTTTCTGGTCACTCAAAGATGTCCACTTTTTATCTTACTTCAACCATTTATCAAGCTGAAGGTAATTTGTATGATTAATAAATAAAACCTTGCAAAATTATAACGTTGGATTCATTTGAATGTATTTAAAACTTATTTATTTTAGTATTAGTATTATACTGTCAGGAAAGTTTGAACTATAACTTAACAAGATAAGACATACAGTACTGATAAAATATATATTTTTTCTATATGGTTAAAAACTATCTAATCTTCATTGCCTGTAGTGAAAGTTTAGTTACTTTATTATATAATATATACAGTAGTTCTGAATAATAGCATTTTAAAGTGGCATAAATGTAGCTTTATAAAACTTTTTTCATTATAGATTATTTTCTACGATGTAAAAAACAGAGAAGTTTACATAAGTTCTCATTGTCATAAAAATTCTCTAATTCTGTTTTGCCTAAAAATCTGGAAAATTAAACTAATTTTGAATAAATCTGGCTTCTGAATTTTTAAATCGTGTAAATTCATTATAACTTGTCATACGGTATCCAACCTAATGTAACCCAGTTGATTCAGATAACCAAAAATCCAGTTATTTAACAGTGCTATAACTTATGAACTTGGTACTACAAGCACACTGATATTTCAGATGTGTTTCTGGTATTAATAAACTTCCCACATTTCAATTCTTTTAAATTGTTGATATTTTTGTAAATACACTAGCCTATAGAATATGTTACTGTTTGTAATGTAAACTACTTTACTATGCTTCACTTTTATAACAAAAAGTAATTTGTAAACCTTAGCAGACTGAACCGGAGCCACATCCAATGATCTCTATATTAATTGAATTTCTATACAGTTGTTAATATAAAAATCAATGGTTTCAATTAAAACAGAATAGCACAGGCAGTCAAATCCAACAAAACCCAAATGACTTATTCACACACAATCATAAGTTACAGCAACTCAATAATAAGTTCATTATCACACGTCCTAAAAAATATTGACATGTCATTTTCAAAATTGTTACACTGTACCATTTTATACATATATTTTATTTACTGATGAGAGGTCAGCTGGATTCTAGAGGGATCTGATATGGAATGGTCGGATATGACAGTATTAATGTATATATTCACTTCATTCAATTTTATTATTGTAGTGTAACACTTTTTAACCTACTTAGTTGTATTTCCTGTCTTAACATATTTTGTTTTCGGTTGCATCATGTGTGTAATACCACTGGATATTCCATCCTTTAGTTTTTTCCCATCGTAACTGTTCATATGAATCATACCTGACTAGGTACTGTTTTTGTTCACCACCACTTGCCCTGCCCTGGGGCTAACCCTTGACCATCTTCCTGTTCCCTTTCCTCACTCACATTTTTAGTTTACGTGTTGTTTGTATTATTAAGTTAGTAGTTCACTTGTCAATGATCTGTAAAGATCGAAACCAGTCGTGATACAATAAATAGTGTGTGGATTATAAAAGTGTGTTTGTAACAACCTTATTATTATGATTAACTTCCTCAAAGTGAAAGCCTTAAATAAAAAAATTGTAATTTGATGGTTTCAGCTAAGTCAACCACCTCTAACAGATTATGAACGGCATATGCATTTTGTTATTCGTGAAAAAATGACAGGATTCACTACAATGGCACCAAAATGCCGAGGAGCTCTTCTAACTGAGATAATGCATGAAATGAAATCCCTTAAAGAAGAGCTTGATGATCGCAAGTATGGTATGTATAATGAAAACTAATTTGATTCATATTTTAGTTCTTAAAACTATCATAACTTTTGTAGGGGGCCGTAATAGTTCATTATCCAGTTGAAATGTTCTATAGCTTATGGTGAAAACGTTTTCAGATGAACAAGTGAATTTGAGACGTGAAGCTCAGCAAAGTTCCTGTGAAATTATAGCTCACCCAAGACATCATCGTCCTTCTCTCATAGATTTGTTAACGGGCGCCAACCAATCCAGTGGAAATGTTACCCCAGGACATAGAGGTAAACAAACTCAATATTTTGGATGTACCAAATTAAAGATACATGAATAGCATTAAAACCAATATAGTTTTAATTTAGAAAGATTTTAAAAGGTAGGTTAACATCTAAGAATTAAACTGTTTAATGCTCCGACGAGTAATGATGATTATTTAGAAATGTTATGTTAATATGTATTTATAAGTTTAATTTTAATTTCACTATGCAACGATTTGTTTTAGTTTTGTTTTAAGAGTCTTACTTGGTACAACAATTATAATTGTTTGTAAGTTTCTGTGAAAAATAAATGAATAAATGATCTGGCTTTGAGATCGAGTAGTTCGTTAGTTCAGATTTTTTAACATAATAAACAAAAGTTTAAGAAAATAGTAGTCCTACCATTTTGTGTACTTTAAACCTCTAAATGTTCAAAATGACCACTATTGACTGTGCCATTTACCGATGTGTTTCACCTACGGAAATGGTTTAATACAGATCGACAAACTAATTGTAAAGGGATTGTATTTATCACATGTTGATCTGCTGTTTCAACTCTTCCTGTGTCCTTAGTTTTGTAATATTCACAGTGTATTTTGAAACACCCCAAAAGTAACAGACTATGGGAGTTGAATCTTGAGATTGTGATGAGTACTCTGGAACACTTCTTCGTCCTATTCATCATTCAGGAAAAGTTAAAAAATCCTCACACGTCATGATATATTGGGATGAAACCTAAACTCATTGTAGTATAATTCTTCAGGAAATCAGAGGTTATATATATCAGGAGTAATGCTGTTTAAAAAGAGGCCGATGAGAGTCCCCTCAAAGAGTGGCTTCGTCTGATCAAACAATGACATTTTCAAACCCTCCTTTTATTTTATACCTATCCCGAACTCTTCATACCATTCAAAAATCGTTATTCACCTGTATAGATTGTCTTCATTTAATTCATGAAGAAGTCTTGAGATGTGTTAATTGTTTCCACTAATGAGCTTATACAATTTTATGAACACTGATTTTTTCAATAAAAAACATTGCCTGTGGGGATTCGTCATGGATCGTATATTGGTCTACATTACTAAAACAACATTTTTATTACTGGAGTTCATTTTTGTCCATCCAGACTATCTTTTGTTTAGATTTCCACTTTTTCATCGGCTTAAAAATTGTTACAAATTCTTGAATTGATTTTTCTTTGGTGGTTGTATTATATTTCCTTTGAATCTTTTTAACATTCTTAATAGTCATTTTTATAATATAACACTTCAAAACCCATTTACATTGGTAAAGCGACAACTATATAACAGCTATGTTTATTACAGAATAATTATCTACAGAAAGTACAACAGAGAGTTAGATCAATGAAAAACAAAGGTTTTCAACTTACCTGTACCAGCAGTTTGGTTTTGCCATTTTTTTCTATTTAAGTTAGTTTTCTAGCAATAACCATTCAAATAGTGTATACATTTTTGAAGATACTATGTATAATATAAAACATTCAGGATAAAAATGTAATAATAGGTTATAACTTGAAAGGTTAAAACATTATAGATTACATTAGGCATTTTATTATACAAAGTTATTCATGTTTGCTATAAGATTGTAGAAAAAATAATTAATTTTTATGTAGAACCTGTTTTGAATTAGTATGTTTTTTTGTTCAGCAGAATTACTTAAACGTTTGAACATAAGATGTTGTAAGATGAAGCATTTTTTATATTATTTTTCAAACCAAGACAAAACAGTATCAAGTTCAGTACATGCAATGGCAACTATGTAACTATGTAGCAACATATTGGTGTTAGTTCAATTAGCAGCGTTTAACATCAGACTAGTATTCTCTGTGAATGTCAGAGAGACTCTAATGATACTTTTCTGTTCAGTTTTTCAACTGTTATCATTAATTTGAGTAACATTCTTATTATTAGAACCATCAAACGGTTTCAACTGAACTAAGGCTTATTGTTAGTTTCTCTGAAACCTTTTTACCAATGCATTTGAATAATTAATTGATGGTTCTAATTATTGACATTAGGATTGTCAATGTTCTACTGTATTAATACGAGTTTTGTTAAATAGTTTTTACTTGAGAATTCAGTAATGTTCTTCTTTACACTGCTATCATTTACTTGGAGTGTACTCAAACTTGGTGGTGTATAGACTTCGAGAAAATATTACAGAATAAAATTCAAGTGCTGGAACATCCTGCTTGAATAATTTATGAAAATTAGTGTAGGCCTATTCAATGCATACAAAAAATTTCCAAGGATAGAAATTAAAAGTTAAAACAGAATAAGTTTAAATACATAATAGTACATACCTTTGATGTGGTCAAACAGTAATACATTAACATAAAGTGATTATTTGATTGTGGTTTCATTGATGTAACATGTTTATTATTTATAATACATTATTATTTCTGATGCCAGAATATTAAAGTTCTTGAAAAGTGTTGATCTAATTAGAGCTTCAGCAGAGATTTATAATGTGTAAATAGAGTTTGAGATATTAGTGTGGTAGGTTGAAAGACTGCACATTGATACAAAATGTGATGTAAAGGGTTCAAGTTTGGAGGCACAAGTAGTTTATAAAACTAATTTTATTATATAAATCAGAACTGGAAGTTTTTTTAAGATGGTGTTATTTCTAAATATATGACAATCAGAGAAGATATTGAAGCTGTTATACAATTAACAAATTTTTACAGTGTTGGTGTTAAATGGCCTTTTTTTTTGTGTAACAAATTGGGAATTTTTGCTGTAGCAAATACATGTTTGTAAGAATTACAATCAACAGATGAGTAACTTTAGCAGATTATGAATTCATTATGTAAAATAACATTGAAACGACCAATGTTAGTTTTTGTTACTTTAAATTTGGAGTTTTTTAATTACAGATTTACCAAACATACTTTTACTTTAGTTATCAAAATTAATAATTGGTTAAAAATATTATTTTTCAAATATTCTTCTGCTCTGTTTCATTTAAGTTCTTCGAATATAGTTTGAGCATTTAAAATTAATCATGAACTTTAAATAGCATTCACGACTAATTTTATTTCAAATTTAAATTATAATTTGTAGCGTAACATTGTTTCAGAGTCGGTATCCAGTATGCCTGGAAGTGGAGGGGCTGATTCTGGATCTATGGTTATTTTGGCTAAATATGCGACAGGTGCATAGAATCTCAAATTTGTCTTGATTGTAATTTTTATGGTAGACAAGCAACCCTGTCTGTGTACAGTTGTGTACCATTTTGATGTTAGAAGTTTAGAAGTTTAGTGATGCTCGTATCATGAATCTTTGTCCAATTTAATGATATAAGAAAACAATACACATACTCTCTATTACTAACACTACAACATACTATGGAAAAATAAAATGGGTGCACAATTTTCAAGTTGCCCTAAAATTATCTCCATTACACACAATTTTAACAAGACCATGTTTAAGACTCAGCATGTTCCTTGAAAAATTATATAGAATTATAATTGATACGAAGCATGTTTTTTAAGTAAGATCCATTATGAAATAAAACAAAAGAAGAAAATAAAAAATATGTAAGTGCTTTCAATATCAACAGAATTTTCATAGCCCTTCATTAGCTCCTTATTTAATCAAAAAAAAGTTCTGCTTACCACAAAATTTAAATCAGTTAGTTTTAATCTTGTAATTTTTAAACTTCTGTGACACAGGTCAATGTTTAAGGATATAGGGTGGATGGTTAAACAAAATTCTTGTCTTTGCTTTGTGTGGCTGGGGCATTCTGATTCAAAAGCCAAAATTTCCCAGATATGATTCCACGTCTCGGAGATGACGAAAGACCTTATTGTATATATTACTGCTTTGTTCGACATTCATATATGAAATGTGTTATCTCCTGTAATAATATGATGAAATAGTTCATCACTTTCATTTTGGTAATGCCGAAAACATTCATGCATTGAAACCAGATGTGTAATGTGTTGGATAAAATCTTAGACACCCATCTTGCGCACAATTTTCTAAAGACTAATTTTTCAGTCAAAATTTCATAAATCACAGATCATTAGAAAACATCAAGGACTATTGTGACACGGTGGAACTACAGTCTTCACAATTTTACCGCCAACTTTTTAATCAAATAATTTGTCATTTGTGATGGTCTAAATTGTATAAAATTTATTTTGTTTAAAACATTTATTATAACTGTAAATATAAGATATGTAATATTTTGATAACAAGAATATCTTGTATTTGTTTAAAACAGTGAATTAATAATTAGTTTTAGGATTAATAACTTTGAAATTTAACTATTTAATTCCTTTATAATAATATTCAATGGTCACTACACAAATATATAATTGGTAAAATTTAACGTTTTAACACGTTCCGTGCTGAGCGCGGTTAATGCCGCAAAAAATGTCCATCGCCATGACTGACATCGGCTTTTACCGCACATGCACTATTTACTTTACATTGGAAAAGAGGGGATTTAGTCATTGCCTATGGCCATATTTCGTACCTCAGTAGTTAGTATGAGTACTGTTAGCGTAGCCTAGGAGAATATCGTCTACAATGAAAGTTATATGCGTTGAAGCCGTAAACTCGATCCGAGGGCACCAACTTGCTAGTCATTGCTAATAGGACAATAAAATGGCGTAGCACGGAAAGTATTTTTGACAAACACTAGTATAATTTAGCCTTAGTACTGTAAATTGACACAACTTATAAGAGTTGCCCAATAATTCATCATTTTACCTATAAAGTAAAATGTTATTCATATTCTTTTACCATACTGTGTGCTTTATTACAACAAATTGTATAAAATTTTAATTGACTATTGTAAAAGGTTCATTTATATCAAATATGTTATAAGTAGGAAATTATTATTAAGAGGTAATTTTTAATACACATAATGTTATTTGAGAAATTTGTCAAAAATAAAATATATAAGGTTTTACAAAAGAAGTAGACATTTTCTTAATTTCATAGCAAACACGTTTGTACAGCCTAATGAAAATATTATAATTGAAAGTGAATAATTTAAAGATTTTCCCATAGTACTAGTGATATTCTGTGTGGTAATATCTCACTAGTCACATGGTAATGGCATATTTAATAGTCAAGTTCTGACCATACTGTTTGAAGGTGATGGTATTTCTACAGCTGTCTAAAAAGGTTTAAAGGCAGAGGAGGGAGAACAACTTTATCCTTCATATAGAGTTCATCAAACAAATTTTAAAATTTAGAGCTCCAACCACTAGTGGTTGATTTTTTTGATACAGACACTCACTAGATCAAATATTTTCCAACACATTTTTTTGCACTTCTAGAGCTTTTAACTTTACACAAACATGCCTTTTTGAATTATTGTTTGTTCCAACTGTAGATGGACAGCCTAGTAGAAGGGTTTTCATGATTAAGTGTTTTAAAATGGTGTTGCACTTTAGTAACACATTTTATGTTCCTCTAATTCAAGCACACAAATAGCCTTCTACTTGTAAGTCTCAAAAATTCTTTTTACAAACAAAACAAAGAGTCAGATAACAATAGTGTTTAACAACAATCATCAGCTGTTTCAATACATGATTGAATAAACTTAGAACACAAAATCTCACAACTATTTATTTATGTTTCAATACAACTTCAAATCAATATCTTTGCACTGAAACCAATATCTCAGACTTAAAAATAGTATGCAATTTTTGTTTTATTCAGTTGCTTTAAGTGTCTATTTTTCTTCTTGAAGAACTCTGTACATTAGGCACTCGGATATAAATACATTTTTGCTCATGGAATTTAAAATTACAGTAGGTGAAGTTTAATGATTCAAAGAAAATATTACACATTTTGGAAATTAAATTAAGATACTGAGATTAATGTTATTTTTAATATGCAAATATTTAAATCCAAACAAAGAAGTTAGTTATGTGATAGTAGGAATTTTATTTAACAAAGTTGTATCAACAATTAATTCTGTAGGCTTATGGTAAACTATAGGCCTCCAAATTATCATGATCGCCTATCGTTATAAAATAATAATTATATAAAATTTACGTTATGTTATTGGGTCATGAATAATTAGTTTTTGAAAATTTGCTAGCACAAGTACCTTACAAATAATAATAATTATTCTGAAAAAAGTTTGTTTTCTTTGAGGGTAAAACAGTAGCCTACTGTACTGCAGAATTTAATTTTACATAAAGTTGTTTAAATGGTGGTTTTCTTTTGACAAGTAGTAGTGAATATAAATTTCTCAATATTTGTAAAGTAAGACATTATTGTGGCTGTATGAAATGAACTGCCCTCATTTCACTGCTGGAATGTACTCTTAAAGAAACGTCTAGGATTCTAGAGGCTTTGCCTTTAGTGGAGTGAGCAGGGGTGGCAGGCAACTGTTACAGATATCATGTCATTATTATCATTATTGTCAGTTGTTAACATTCAGTGTAAGGTCTTGATTTTTAATTTTACTGTAACTGTTTATAACTTTTTCGATTTGCTTGAACCTTATTTTTTATAATGGGGGAAAATAGAAAATGATTTTTGGCAAAGTAAGATAAACTTCAAGTAATAAAAGTTCGGTATTCATAAATGTATTTCTGTACTGTATTTAAATAATCATGTAACTGCATTTCATTTCACTACACTTATGCCAACTTAAATTTGTTAATTTATTTATAAGATAGGGAATGAATTGTACCACACTTTGTTAATGAAGTATAATAACCACAAGCTAAGAAATAACTCTTACAATATAATGGATTCAGGGCCTGCCTAAGGCGTGTGCAATTTTAGGAGGGGTTCCAAAACAATGAAAAATTAAAAAACTTGGCCTAATATGGTAAAAATTTTAATTTTGATGAAATGTCTGTAATATTTTTTCTTAATTTTTACTCTACTGCTATCAATTTAAAGTTATATTGATAAATCTTTTCTAGAAAAGTTAATACCATGCAAAGTTTACATTACTGAGTTTTTTCCTACTTTATGTAATGTACTGATATAACTTTTTAGCGAATTTCCATAGGAAATATGAGCTATTGCACTGACTCTTATGACGAGACCTAAGGTCGGGATTGGTCAATGAGCACCAATCATGGTCCCCATAACATGTGTTGGGGTGTCATTCAAATGTTTATATATATGTTTTCGCACTCTAACGGCTGCATCTTAAGTCCAATTTGGTCTAAATTTGGTACACACATTGGTTTTATAAGCCGCTCGGACGATTTTGTTAGCAAACAAAATCAAACAACAGGAATCGTTTTTGGCTTGATGTAAAATTCTTTTTGAATTTTTTGTACTTAAGTGAAATTTTTGTGTTTTTTCCTAAAAATATGTGTATAGTATATTCTGCAGATTTTGTTTTTTACATGACCAAGTAGCTGTGAAATCGATCAAAACATGAAATACCATAAACTTACCCTAAAAGTACCTACCATTAAAACTATAAAGCGAAGTGAAGCAGTCCATAATCTGAGGCTGAAAGGTCGAGGTGCCAACTCGCAAAGCGCAGTCCATAATCCGAGGCT
>JAGFPH010001043.1:298865-314588 GCA_018207615.1 Philaenus spumarius
ACATTTTGTAAAAACCACTTTTTTGGACTCAGGGGGTCCCAAAACAGATATTTCCACAAAAATCTCAACATCGATTTTTTTTGCGATCACTATACTTTCTCTATACTATAGTATAGTGAGAAAGTAAAACCAACATTAAAATGAATTTATTTTGTAAGGAGAACAATGTAAATAAAGTAGGCGAAGTTGTGTGTTTATAAAACAGTATGTTGTGGGTGTTGTGGTGTTTTCAGAATGCACAGAGGGTTATAGAAAGTAACTTGTATTCTTCAAACAATGGCGTAAGGAAGTTTCCTTAAAGTTGGGTAAATATATTCACTCGTGCATAAACAGTAATTCATAATTAATTAATACCTGATCGTTGTGTAGAATCGTCAGATACTAATTAATTATTTACAAATAAAAACACTCAAGAGATGAAATGCTTACAACAGTATTAATTATGTATAAAGTTTATTTTAAATTTTGATTAAAGAGATATTAACGAAGTATTTTCCATTACCTACATATACTTATTTAACAATTTTATTCCGAAAAAAATAAACAGAAAAAGGGGAGCCCACACTTCCTTCCTTTTACATTTATATTTTATAATTTTATTTTAACCCTCAATAATGCGCCATCACGTAGCCTTTATAGCCCAGTCGGTGTAGGTTACAACTACCAGTAATTTGAAATACGGCTGTTTTTTTTTTATAAGTACCTTAATGTATGTAGATTAATATAAAAAAAAGGTTACCAGTCTATCAATTTCCCAAAGTCGAAATAAATCGAAAAACATTTTTTTTTCGATTATCCTTAATATTTTGAGCTGTGATGAAGATAATGAAAAATAAATATCACCGTGTAGGGGAAGTATTTATCAATAAAAAAGGTCATATGTATTTATTTCCTCCGAGCAATGGTTTGTCTGGAAAAAATCGATAACGCAGGTATGTATTTTGCAGCAGGGGTAATCACTAAAAGTTGAAATCTCATTCATATATGAAGCGTTGGCTCATTCTAAATTGGCTGAATTTTAATATATCGAATTGAAACTTGACATAGGAGTTAAAATATATATTTTATCTACGACCATTGCAATAAACACCAATAACGCTATTACAAGTAACATCAGAAAGAGGTACATTACAAACCAAAAGCCAACCCGATTAGGTAATGATATCTTTACCTAACAGGAGTCACTTTACATAATAGGCTCTAGACCAATGAGAGCTCGTCATTTGACGGAAGTAGAGTTGTAATAAAAATAACGCTATTCGTACATCAGCTGATTGTACCCATACGTTCCGGATGTTAGTGTGTTATTGTAACTAACCTCAAACGTTAGTTGACGCATTCCGCAAACATGAGTGATAGTGATGAATTTTGTTTAACTCCAGAGGAAATTAATACAAAAGCAAATTCGGCTCTGAACAATTTGTTGCCAGAAAAATCTAAATTTCGTTATGAAAAGGTTTATAACCAGTTTATGGAGTGGAAAACTAGAAATGGTGTTAGTTCGTTTTCCGAGAATGTTTTCATTGCGTATTTTGAGGAATTGGCGTAATTTATCCTAATCGAATCCCAAATTTCGATTAGCTCACTATATCTTTACTTCACCTTTTTTAGTATGGTTATGAGTAAAAGGAATGTTAATTTCACTCCTGTTAAAAGGGTATCAAATTGAAGAATTATTACACACTTCTTATTTTTTTACACCCTGTATATTTTTGGTCGTAGATAAAGTAGTGTACGCAACGATTGTATTCAGCCTTTAAGCCACTCGTGAGATATTTAGAACACTCGCTTCGCTCGTGTTCCAACTTACATCTCACTCGTGGCTTAAAGGCCTTCATAATACAATCGTTGCGTAAACTACTATTAAATATTTATGCTCAGCCTCAGCTTGTTATCTTGAAAATGACCCGATCTAGAGCCACTTGACTTATCAATGAGTTTATCGATTTTAGGAGTACCGGACCCACGAACTAATTTCAATCTATTCCAGTTTCGTCAATTTTTGGAATATCAACATCAAATTTGTTTTACAAGTTGAATACACCAGTATAAATATTCTTAGTAAGAATGAACGATTTTTTTCATGTTATTTTTAAAAACGAGGCGCTTGAAAATAGTCTTCTGTTTTACCTACCTCGTTTTAACTATAACACTTTTGGATTCAACGACTCCATTTTCGACATTTTTGAACATATCGATTTAAAAATTGGTACAGAAGTTAAAAACACATTTTTTTTGCTATACTAATTTTAAAAACTATATTTAAAAAATTAACTAATCTGCAGCTGATCAACTCAAGCGTTTTGATGAAAAATCTAAAAAAGGTCTAAAATTATACTTTTTTAAGTTACTTGTGCTTTTAAAAGTAAATAATAAAAAAGGTTCATACTCCTTGAAATTGTTTCAATCTATATGTTTAACTTGTGGGTTGATATTTTGAAAATTTTCTAAACTAGAGCCGATTAAAATTAGTTCGTGGGTCCGGTACTCCTAAACCCCATTGATAAGTCAAGTGGCTCTAGATCGGGTCATTTTCAAGATAACAAGCTGAGACTCAGCATCAAATGTTTAAAATATATATTTTAACTATTATGTAAAGTGTCAATTCGATATATTAAAATTTAGCCAATTTAGAATGAGCCAACGCTTCACATATGTATGAGATTTCAACTATTAGTGATTTCCCCTGCTGCAAAATACATACCTGCATTATCGATTTTTTCCCAAACAAACCATTGCTCGGAGGAAAGAAATACGTATGTCCTTTTCTATTGAAAAATACTTCCCCTACACGGTGGTATTTTTTGTTTTACTTTCTCACTATACTATAGTATAGAGAAAGTATAGTGATCGCAAAAAAAATCGATGTTGAGATTTTTGTGGAAATATCCATTTTGGGACCCCCTGAGTCCAAAAAAGTGGTTTTTACAAAATGTCTGTCTGTATGTCTGTATGTATGTCTGTATGTCTGTATGTATGTCTGTATGTCTGTATGTCTGTATGTATACAAAGCTAGAGAGAAAACTATTCGATCGATTTCAACCAAATTTGCACCAGACATGTCCAGTACGCCTGTATAGATGCACAAAAAAGGGTTTTGAACAATTTTGAAAAACAACCCCCTTTTTGGCCAAAAAACCCCCAAAAAATCAGTTATTATTTTTTTATAAAAAAACGGCTCTAACGATTTTGATACAATTTGGCTTATTTGTAGCCTTTAATGTGCCCTACCATATACAAAAACCCGCATCTTTCTAAAAATTCTCGTTTAGCTAATAATAATAATAATAACTGATTTTTGGGGGTTTTTTGGCAATAAAGGGGGTTGTTTTTCAAAATTTTTCAAAACTTTTTTACATGCATCTATAAAGACCTAATTGACGTGTTTGGTGCAAATTTGTTCGAAATCGATCGAATAGTTTTCTCTCTAGCTAATAATAATAATATGTATTAGTTAATCGCCTACTTTAATAAAAGTATACAAAGCTAGAGAGAAAACTATTCGATCGATTTCAACCAAATTTGCACCAGACATGTCCAGTACGCCTGTATAGATGCACGAAAAAGGGTTTTGAACAATTTTGAAAAACAACCCCCTTTTTGGCCAAAAAACCCCCAAAAAATCAGTTATTATTTTTTTATAAAAAAACGGCTCTAACGATTTTGATAAAATTTGGCTTATTTGTAGCCTTTAATGTGCCCTACCATATAAAAAAATCCGCATCTTTCCAAAAATTCTCGTTTAGCTAATAATAATAATAATAACTGATTTTTGGGGGTTTTTTGGCCATAAAGGGGGTTGTTTTTCAACATTTTTCAAAACGTTTTTACGTGCATCTATAAAGACCTAATTGACGTGTTTGGTGCAAATTTGTTCGAAATCGATCGAATAGTTTTCTCTCTAGCTAATAATAATTATATTTATTAGTTAATCGCCTACTTTAATAAAAGTATACAAAGCTAGAGAGAAAACTATTCGATCGATTTCAACCAAATGTGCACCAGACATGTCGAGTACGCCTGTATAGATGCACGAAAAAGGGTTTTGAACAATTTTGAAAAACAACCCCCTTTTTGGCCAAAAAACCCCAAAAAATCAGTTATTATTTTTTTATAAAAAAACGGCTCTAACGATTTTGATAAAATTTGGCTTATTTGTAGCCTTTAATGTGCCCTACCTTATACAGAAATGCGCATCTTTCTAAAAATTCTCGTTTAGCTAATAATAATAATAATAACTGTTTTTGGGGTTTTTTTTGGCCATAAAGCGGGTTGTTTTAAAACAAAATGCAAAACCATTTTACGTGCATCTATGAAGACCTAATTGACGTGTTTGGTGCAATTTTTTTCGAAATCGATCAAATAGTTTTCTCTCTAGATAATAGTAATAATAATAATAATATTTATTAGTTAATCTCCAACTTTAATAAAAAAACTCTCCTACCCCACCCTACAAGTCACAGTGAATCTGTTTAGTAATTTAAATGTATTTGTGAGAAAGTATGTGCCAGTTCCTGGTACCGTTTATTTATTTATCTTTATCACAGCTCGAAATATTAAGGATAATCGAAAAAAAAAATGTTTTTCGATTTGTTTTCGACTTTGGGAAATCGATAGACTGGTAAACTTTTGTTTATATTAATCTACATACTTTAATGTACTTATAAACAAAATCAGCCGTATTGTAAATTACTGGAACTTTTGGTCTAAAATTACCCCTACCGACTGGCCTAATAGGCTACCGTACGTTTACGCAGATTTATATTATGTTATGACGTTGGCTTCGTATATTGTTTGTTTTCTTTAATACCGTAGTAAAATTAGCAAAAAAAAAGTAAAAAAAATATATGTAACTATTCGTATTTTGGTAACTTGGATAAGAGCCAACGACTGATGGTTTTAGCCTACTTCCTCTACCCACCCTCTTCTACGAACATAGACAGTTTTTAACTAACACGTATAAAAAGAGTTAATAAAGATGTAGGATTGAACATAACCTGAAAGCTAAATGCTAAAATACATTAAATTAATAAATAAAACTATTAAGTTTTGGATATAACAAGAGCTACGATAAAGATTAAAAAGAACCAGCTTAACTAAAGCCACTCCTAAACGAAGACCTAACCTAAAAGTTAGAAATACAAATTATTTCTAAGCATTTACTTAGGCGTTAATGGGAAATTACCCCTGGGAAATTGTTTACATATAGTAAACAGCTTAATGAAGATGAGGGAAGCATTGTTTTATAGTACTTAGGACAAGCCACTTTTTATTTTGTATTGTTAAAACTACACAGTGTAATTTGTTATATTCCCAACACTGAGCAATACTAATACATTTTGTCTTGAAAAATAAAGAAACGAGAAATGAAAAATCAAATAAATGTGTCAAAGAACGTGTTTGACGGTAATAGTTAAGAATAATGTATTGTGAAAATGACTAAGTCAGTGGCAATTTAGTTCTTAATTGGACTATGCAAAAAAATTACAATTATAATTGCCAAAATGCTATAAATTACTTAACTGTCTTAACTCCACCCTAATTTAGTCTCCTAGCTAGTAGAAATTTAATAAATGACGTCTTAAACAGCTTAATTATATTTCAACGTATGCACTTATTTTCAAACTGTTATCCTACTCTGGCTAAAATGATTAATATTGACATTTTGTTTATTCTTCTCATTTACCTGCATTTCTACCTAAACATACAGGAAGTCTTAGAAAAATAAAGAAAACTTGAAATATTATTACTTTATACAAGATACAACTAAGATTTTGCAACTACTGTAATTAGTTTCCCGGCTACCGGAGTACCTGCGTTATAGTGTTTAATTAATATTTGGACGATTGTATTTTTGAGTACACAAAAAGTTAAGACTCCTGATTTGAAAGTTTAAAAACTTTAATTTTTTTTTAAAGGAAAGAATATTTAGATAATTAATAATTAACTTAAGAAATTAACTACTTACTTTTAACGACATAATGCCACTTTGGATGAAAGTATAACTAAGTTTTAATAAAAATAAAGTCTTTTTTTAATGTGATTGAACCCTCTCTTCCATTTAACTTCGAATAACAACATAATTATATCAACATTATAAAAAAAAAATACATAGTACAATTTAAAGTAATAATAATTTGACCACACAGCTGAACCACTGACGTGAGTTGAGCCAATTTCCAAAACTAAGAGTATATGTTTTAGGGTTTCAACCAACTATTTGGGAAATTGATCTACTGACCGTGAGAGTTAACTATAGACGCGGACAATTGCCTAGTATTGCAGGAGCTTGCTAGGAACAACGCGGCTCACTTAAAGCATAACTGATTTTGTGTATACATACGCTATGCTTTGATTATTCTTTATGATTAAGAAAATCTCAAAAATAAATCTAAATTAGTTCAGTAGAGCGCCGATTATCCAAAAGCCGGTCTTTAAAGTACCATATTCATTTTAAATAAATAAAAGATGTATATAGAAGACACCAATTGTTTTGGATAATCAGCTTTGTACTGTAGTTGAAACATTATTACGATTAAGCTTATTATATTAAAAGTAAATAATTTATTCTGAAAGTAATTAAACTATTTCAAATAAAGGAAGTGTATTTTATAATCTAATTTATAATTTAAGACAGACAAGAAGATACTAGCGCTTTTAATAGTTTAACTGTTTATTAATTGAATATTACGCTTTTAATATACTGTTACTGTACAAATTGTAGAATTGGAAATATTTATAAAAGCTTAACTTTTTTTTTGAAATTACATAGTTTTACTGACTAAATTATTATTAAATTAAAGAATTAATATAACAAAATGTAAAATATAATTTTTAAGTTTTATAAATTTAATATTGAAAGTCGTTTTGCAAGTAAGACAAAATAATGTCATATTGCAGATAAAATTGAATTTTACCTGAACTGAGCTGAAGCTAATTATCCAATGGCACTGTCAGGTCACAAAACGAATCCTCGCCGATTTCTTCGTCATCGTCCTCGGAATCGTTGTCATAATCTGTATCACTATCTTGTCCACCTCCCAGTTCTATGATGAATTGGTCTATGGTGTCTTCAACCACGCTGTCACTGCACCAGTAATCATCTTCAACGGACTGAACATGTCTTACGAAGTTTTGCCAATTTTCTTTTGTAACATGATTAATACTTTCGTTCACCAGCTTTTGAAGACGTTTTACTGACATGTCACCCGCAACATTTTTTGACCGGACGTAGTTTTTCATTTCAGCCCACGTATACTCTATTGGATTGATAGCACACATGTAAGGAGGCAATCTTAACACTTCGTCACCGTGTGCTTTTATCAGTTTATCTACTGTGAATATTTTTTTGTTAAGGCTTCAGCAGCTCAATTTCGGTATTCAAGTCCGCTTTTCCCGTAGAAGGGTCCATAACTTTGCCGTGTTCACTCAGCCAATCGAGCATTGTCTGTTTTAAAGCCGATTTTGTTGGGTGTTTGTCAAATTGCCTCGTGTGGTAAGGGGCAAAACGAGGCCCCTTACCTCCACCAAGGGGCAAAATGGACCACCACAGTTTTGGTGGTTCATTACCAAAACTGATTTAGGGGCCAAATTTGGCAAAACTTGTTCAGTCAGCCATTTTTCAAAATTCTCACTGTTCATTTGTTCGTGGTAGTCGCCTTTTGTCGTACCGGCCTTGAATACTAATTCAGATCCTTATAGAAAACCTTCTTCTGAGCCTACATGGACAATAATTAACCTGTTTGAAGAACTGGTGTTGTACGAATGCCCGTAACCTCTGAGTTCTGCCAGTATTTTCCAAAGGTTATATTATCATCTACCCACGTCTTGTCTAGATAATATATCTTCCTTTTTTCAGAACGGAGCTTTTTTATGGACTGTAAATAATACATCTCCAGTTTACAATATCTGGTCTTTCCATTAACACTGTCCTATTGGATTTACATCTCTTCCAACAAAAGCCCATGTCTTTCAACACTTTCGAAAGTACCCAGCTACTCCACCGAAATTTTATTTATTCTTTTAAAACAGGAAGAAGCTTTCTGATAGTAGGCACAGTTTTCTGATTGATATAAAAATCTTTAATGGTGTTTAAAATTACTGCACGATCAAAAGAGTCTATATTAGCTTTAAGATGTTCCATTTTTTTTCTTCTTTTCCCCAGAGTTGAGAGCTTCTCTGCAGGGTGGGTTTTGGATTGCTTTCTAATATTTTTTACTGTACATTTTGAAATGTTACAATAAAGAGCTGCTCTTTCTGTTGCTTTGGCAATCGGAACAATTAAGCACTTATCTTTAGCTTCTTTGTCACAACATTCAATTACATTTCTTATAATTTGTCTTTCTCCGCTATGAAGAATTTCAGCTTTTTTTCGACCAGTAATCATTTTATGTATAATAAATTATATACAAGATGTAAGTTACCTATAGCCTATTAATGCAGTAACTATTATATTTACACTTAAACGTTCACTCACTCTTTGAAATGGAACGTTTACAATACAACTCGTACACAAATTATTTCATGAAACACACTTTCACTAGAAATAATAAATTTAAAATGATTTAAAACTCAATAATATTATACTTTGACTCCACTTCGTAAAAAAATACCATTCGTCGCACGAGATTGCACGAGACTGACTGAATAAATCTAAGCTAGTGTTCCTTGCGATTGGACAAACATAAACATGTCAAGAAGATACAACGATCCTGTCATAACAAGAGGCTCCGAGTATTGGATTGATGTTCCACGCCTTCAAAATCTTTGATACTAACGCTGAAAACAGCATTGTCTGCCGGGCTGATCCACATCTATTCTTATGTCTCACGGACAGTACTCACGAAGACACTGAATAGCTGCCTACATTATGTAATACAGTAGAACTCCAATTATCCGGACTCCAATTATCCGGATCGCCAATTATCCGGATCAGATTTGAATAAGAAAATAGTCAAACGGATGCGAGACTTGGCGGTGCGGAATCGATTTAAGGTAGCAAAACAGCTGACTCTGCCAGGTATGTTAAAAAAATAATGTATTTTACAGTGATTTAGTATTGTTTGTAAATATTACGTAATGTAAACATTGTCATTGATATTGTTTTTTCATAATAAATACCGTAAATGTTCTCTACTGTGTGTTGTTTACGTTTTTCTCCTAAAAACGGTTTTTTCTAGAAAAATCCAATTATCCGGATTTTTGATTATCCGGATCGGGTCCGGTCCCAATTAATCCGGATAATTGGAGTTCTACTGTAAATATATTTGGAGAATTTGTTTGAACCTAAGCTTCCAGCTTGGACTCGCGCACTGCTTTGTTCCGCCCACAGCGGAAAAACTCGCTTTGTGAGTTTACACCTCGTACTTGCGGCTTCGTGTTATGGAATACTTCGCTTCGCTCGCAGCATATAAACTAGGCCGTCGGCCTCGGATCAGAAGATCCACGGTAAAACACACACACACGTGAATTTGAACCTGGTACATTTTTGGTATTTTACCTTTAGATCGATTTTGGGGAACCAAGTGAGCTATAAAGTGGTGCAAAAAAAAAAAAAAAAAAACACAAAATGTGCAGAATAATATCCAACATTTATTTTTTGAAACACCAAACATTTTCATTCTAGTACTTCCGGTCAAAAAAGTGCTTCCGGTTGTTGGATTTTTTGGCTGACGAACTCGTCTGAGACGACCAACGTGTGCACCAAATTTACACCAAATCGTACATATATAAATACAATTTTTAATTTCACCCCAAAACGTGTTCCGGGGACCATGAACGGTGCTCATTACTACTCTCGACCTTAGGTCTCACCATGAGCGTCACTGCAATAGCTCAACTTCCATAATATGGAAATTCGCTAATAACCACTTCAAAAAACATAATGTACAAAAACGTTGAAAACTAAACGTACATACATTTATATTTAGAAATTGAAAAAATAAAAGTAAATTACGATGTACGGAAAAAAAAGAAAAACGCATTTTCAACATCAAGCACACATAGGCCTACCACATTCAGGATATTCCCTGTAACAACCTAAAACCGCCCAACGAACTCAAAACTAACAACTCAAAGGTTTTTGAATTAAATTTTATCAGTAACATAACAAAACACAAATGTATTTTATTTTCTGAGCCTCTTCAACTTTTTTGAAGAAATTGTCTAAAGACTAATGCACCGTATGCAATTTGTTTTTAAAACAATACAAATATATCCATAAACAGAAAACTAAAAAATTTCAGACTAAAGTTTATAGAAAAATGTTTCTAAATTTTATTTGAGAAACTCAATTTACACGCTTTTGAACTCCAGTATTTTCCGTATACACTACATTTTTTTGTACTAACAAATACTTTGAGAAAGTGTAGGAAACTTATACTTACTCTACTTCGTGTATAACTCGGTTACAATCTAATCTCTTTATTAATTAATTAATATTATAAAGAGGTTAAATTTGTTTGTTTGAAGTAGGGTTTAATCTCTGGAATTACTGAACCGATTGAGCAAATAGTTTTACTAATAAAAGGCTACACTATCCCTGAGTAACATAGGCTATAATTCATTTTGATAAAAACATTTTTTATTTCAATATTTGTAAATTTAGTTGGAAAAAAATCTTAGGTTAGGCCTAGTATTTACGTTTATTACCATAGCAACCAATTGAATAACATAACAGATAGCTGTTTGATCGAATATTTCCATTAACAGCTGATTTCAAACTTTGAAACAATTATTTGTATTTCTAACTTTTAGGTTAGGTTGTTAGTGTAGACATGAGCCTTGCTGGTTCTTTTAACCTTTATTATAACTGCTGTTATAAAATATACGAAATAATTTTATTTGAACATTAATTTAACATTATTTACCATCTTAGCTTTGGGGTTATAATTAAGAAAACATAACATGATTATGTGTGTAGAAGGTTCGAACGGGGTTTGCGTGCGGAGCACGCAGGGGTTTCACCTAGACATAAATAAATTAGATTGACTCAGGATTAATTTGATCTACAGACGTGAATATATTTCGACTTTTTTCATCTTCACTTACCAATTTACTATATATTTCTTATTTTATAATTATTGCAATTCTGAAAACAGTTAATTAATAGTGTTTAGTAAATGTCGCGTCTCTGAATTTATCTGCATAAGTCTATGATTGTGTACTTATTAGACAAACACTGCATACATTTAACCTGCATGGTATATACATTGTATTCTTTCAGTAGACGTGATTTAATACATAATTTATTTATGAATGCAATAACTGCGTTTGACATTTATGCATTGGCTAGTTTGCAATATGAAATCGTTTAGAGTGTAGTTTACTGCCTCTGATTTATTTACTCAAGGAGAACGTATTGTGTTTACGTTAAAAAACAGATTTAGGTTTATAGCGAAAATACAAGGTATCTCAAATACGAGTATTCGTTGTAGGAAAGGTAAATAAATATTTAACTTTTATGTGAATGTAAAATGACAGGGACTATAGTTATACATATTTTTGTCATTTATCTGTAATTTGTTGTTTATCTCTTGTAAGTTTCATATAAAAAAATGTTTTTCAAATCTTCGAGTAAAATTCTTACGGCAATGAGTCATTCATTTTGTTAAAACATATTTCATTAGTATTGATTTTATATTGAAAAGTTACTCGTGTAATAATATTCCTTTTACGTGCACAGACGTCTCCAAAGAAGCAGCAATCATCAGAACGAAACTATTTCTATAAATTATTGTAATTTCGTGGTGGATTAATGATTTCTACTGAAATAATTCAGTACCATTTTGGTTAATTTAGTAAAATAAATATTTATCTGATAATTGGGATGTACCAAAGGTGTGCAAGTTACAGGAATTTATTTTGTAATATAAAGTTTCCAATTTTTTTTTAAATAAGCAATAACGAACATGTTACTTTGGTTTGTCACGTTTTTATATGATCTTGATAACCAAGTAAAATGTTTGGGAAATTCTATAAAATAAGAAACGAGTTGGAAACTAAAGCGAAATGAATTGTAAAATATTAATAAAGTATGGGGTAAAATATGGTTCATACTACAAGAGAAGGCGTTGTAAGCTGCAATACAATTCTTTTAAGTATAGCAAAATTAAAACAATTTCATAAATCAGTCATCAGTAAAATAAATTAAAAAAAAAATCTTTTGACTTCTAATTAATTTTTATTTCAGTATTTTGTTTAAGACGTATTACTACATTGACAAAGTTCATTAAACCCTACTTACACAATATGTAATGCATTCTTTCACCTCGCATGACCTACTTAATACCTCTGTTTTCAAAGTTACTTACCGGGGTTTTGTTATGACGTCATCAACTGGAGGTAAACCTCATACTTTAACAAACTAATACAGTATTATGATATAATATGAGACGATGTTACGTAAAGATTTATAAACTAAACATAAAATTGTTCGTTGCAATGTTTATGGCGTATTATATTTATAACGCAATGTAATCTCTATAAATCTGGGTGCTGAAAAGTAAGACGACAGAACGTGGTTTATAGCAATTATATTTGTAGCTAGTGTTACTTTTAAGGACGATTGCGTTACAATTAATTCATGGCTTAAGATGATGTGGCCGTGGCTTTAAATACTTTTAATTAGATATATCGCGTGAAAATAAACAGGAAATGCGCGAGGTGAGGCAACTTTTTCGGAAATACTTTGAGAAATACTTACTACAAAATAATTAAGAAATGGTTAACTATAAACTGTCTGTAATTGCATGCATATATAGGTATGCAAATTTTAATCTACTAGGCCCGTGTACAAGTTTGCGTTTTCTCATCGTTTTTGCGTGCCGCTGAATTCTGTGCCGTACTGGAGTACAGCTTACAGCTTATACCACAATCATAACATTTAATAAATTAATGTTTAATTGAAGAGAAATTCTGATGTTCGAAAAGGAAAGTAACATTTATATTATATAGTATTTCCATTTATTACATTTGTATTAAAACATTCTTTTTTATTTACTATAAATACTGGTTGACTAACATCTTAAATGTTTATTTAGATTAAAATTTATATTTATTGAAAGTTAATATATCATATTTAGTAAAGATTTTTTATACATTTTATGAGAAAGACGAGAAGATTTGAAAGGGATGAAACCCCCCATAGAGCGAAATGAAGGGGGAGGGGGGTTATGACAACCCAACAGATTTTAGTTAACGTGTGCTAACCGTTTGAGTGGCAATTGAAAAATGTGGGTTTGTTCTATCCAGAAACGATCCAGCTGGTATTGTTAATACATTTACATATTATGTTATAGTCCAGTTGATATTATTGCCCCTACCGGCGCAGGGATTGATTGTATGCTTTATCTGCTACTAAGCTATTGAATTTGAAAAGACTGCATGAAAAGTAGACAGACACATGTCTGATTGTTTATGAATGTTTTAATAGACATTATTTCTTCAAACTGATGATACTCATGATTTTAAATTAATAGAAATATTGGATCAAACTAGAAAATATTTTGGAAAGAAAAGAAAACCATAGTGAAATTAAAGTACAGTAAGTTATCGTGAAGACGGAACTTTAGGCGTATGAGAATTCTCAAGACTGGCGTTTCATTTTTATTCAACAACTTTTCAATCTACTATAAAATAAAATTTATAAGAACAATTAATACATATACAATAATAATAATTAAAAAAAAAACAGATAATAAATGAAACATGAAACACGGAGACATGATATAATATTAAAAGCAAACAAATAATTAGTGGTCCTTCGAACTTACGAACAAGTGAATAAAATAATTTGATCTCGCAGCTGAAGCGCTGATGTAAGTTTAGCGAATATCCAAAATTAAGTTCATATGTTTTATGGTTTCAACTAACTATTTGGAAAATTCAGTCCACTCACTAAGGCTTTGAATGACTGCCTTCTCATCGACCACAGCATTTAATAACTCTGTGGTCGCTGTGCCTGCGTGTACGAATTATATTAGTAGAATATTAATTTGCACTTAAGCCTCTAGCTTCGACTCACGCGCTGCTTCCGTCCACTTGTAGCGGATGTGCACGTCGACCTTGCGGCATCGGGTTATGGACTGCTTCGCTTCGCTCGCAGCGTACAAACTCGGCCGTTGGCCTCGGACCAGAAGGTGCCCCCACGGTAAACCCCCTACTTTAGTGGTAGCCTACTTTACGTTTTGATCGAACGACCGGCTGGCCAGCATGCTTGATGTGTGTCGTGTGTTTTTTGTTTTATTTATTAATGTTGGACATGTGTTGTTTTATTTAATGTTAGGTGTGCTTTTTGTTATTTGTGTTTTGTGTTTCTTATGACTTGACAATGGAAGCGTAGAATAAGCTTCCGAAACCGGTCGTCGCTAATTAAAGGACAGAACTGTTGACGGTACGTAAGGTATGTAACCTAGTTTATTACTAATTACAGTTCAGGAGGCAAACAATCATGTATACAAATCTTTCATTAATTTGTTTTGGATAAAAAACTAAAAAAGTTTCATTTAGTACAACAAATCTAAACAAAAATTACTTCCGGACAAATATCGTGCTTTCGGTTGTTGGATTTTTTTTCTAAAGAACTCGTAAGCGCGTCTTCGACAACTAACCTGTGTACCAAATAGGATTTAAAATGCGGTTGTTAGAGTGCTAACACATATATACATAATGTGTGTGTTTAGATATATGTACTATTTCAAATGTAACTATGTATATAATATTTAAAGACACTCCAAAACATGCCCTGGGGACCATGATTGGTGCTCATTTACTACTCCCGACCATAGGTCCAACATAAGGGTCACTTCAATAGCTCATCTTTCCTATGGAAATTCGCTAATAAAGAGGGGATCTAACAAAAACTAATATAATACATTAAAAGTATATAATATTCAAACACTCTTCTGATGTGTTTTCCTGTCTGGAATAATAAAAACCAAAAATCAATTTAAGACGGTTTTAAATTGGGAACAGTTTAAACGTTTCATGTTTATAAAAAAAAACATATCAATAATTTAGCTAAAATATACCAGGTATTATTTTCAAATAATTTAGTTTTTTGTATTTACAAACAAAAGTTGTACATAAGTAGGCCTATACTTTTATAAGATTGTCAATACCCAAAACTTTGTATTTTTGTTTATCAAAAAGTCTTTAAAAATGAACAAACTTGGTATTTAAAAGTATGGAATACTACTCTTAGGGGAATATTACACTGTCAAAGTTATTCGTCAAATATTTGGTCAAACTTTTATGAACGTTCTTTGATGAAATCTTTGACAAAGATTTGTCAAAGAATACATATTAACTAACACCTGTCCAATTTCTTTGATCATCTGGGATATTAATTAGATATATTTTGGGGTTATGTTTTGGTTTATTATAATATTTTCATTATTTATTGACTATTATTACAGTTGAAAGATCGCAATTCATATAATAACGGTTTTTTGATTACAAAAACAAATCTTAAAAAAACTTAGAAATATACTTTTACATTAAAGTAAACTTAATCAGTCTCTTTAATGTTTTTAAAAAAAAACATGAACTTAGGCAATACTGCCAACCCCAATATTACAGACTGCAAAACATTTTTAATTTGTTCTAAAGGTTTTTCCCTTACATCGCGGATTTTGTAGGTATTCGTGTGAATGTTTAACAAACAATATCCTTTTTCATAATGGAAAATTAAAGTTTTATAGCTTCAACACTCCATGTCAATTT
>JAGFPH010001043.1:314688-339700 GCA_018207615.1 Philaenus spumarius
ATAATGGAAAATTAAAGTTTTATAGCTTCAACACTCCATGTCAATTTTGCCATGGTATTATAAATATAAAAGGAAAGGAACAGAATGAATATATATGAAAACGTATATTATTTTGAGGTTAGGAGGTTACCCAAAAAATGCGTATTATAATATTTTAGTACTTTATTCTTGTTCTTTTTTTTAAATCTTTGGCAAAGTTTACAACATGTCAAAGAGTCGTCAAAGTTTGATGAACGAATTATTTCGTCAAAGAATCGTCAAATTTCTTTGATCAAAGAATTTGAAGTTTATTCGATAATCTAATATGTACCTTATTTAATTTATTAGAGTGGTTTTGTAAACAAAATGTTAATTTGTTCTTTCACCTAAACGTACAATATACTTTCAAAATAAACATGCTTGGATAAAGCGTCAAATAATCCCTGCTCAGCAATAGTTTGTGCGCATGACGTCGTTGGCTACATTATTGTTTTGTTATTAAACCTGGTTGCAACTATCTTGTCGAGAGGTTACTTGCGCCCTAAGGGCTCGTTTGTACGATTGGAATCCAAACAATCAATATTAACTACAAGTATACAGCTCAACATGAAAGGAACAGCCACTACTGTTCTGTTAACTGTAAATCAATGTATACGGTCACGCACTGCATTTATGTGAAGGCGATGCAATATCAAGCAGTTTATGTATGACTAGGCCTATTAAAAATAAGTAGGAATCGTGGATTAATGAATTAGAAGACGTTTGTATAAATAGGTAATACACAAATTTCACGTTGTTTCTCTCACGGATTATTTACTTTTGTTAGTAATAAATCTGATTTAAACATAAATTAAAGTAGTTAGAAACAGTCATTCGCTTGAGGGGAGTACGTAGTCGAGAGGCGTCTAATGCATTTTAAATGAGAGAAACAGTAAAATATATATTACTAGTGGACCCGGAAATGCTTCGCTATTGCTTGATTTGCCTAACCTAAAATTATATTCAGTTTTTGATCCAAATCAGTTGTTGATCAAAATCAACTGTTGATCAAAATCAGCTGTTTTAAGCTTTTCATACGAACAGCTGTTTTTTGTGCCCCTGATAAAATCAAAAGAAATCTTTCTTCTTCTCCTTAAGATTGACCTTCCATAAGATTAACATTGAAACTTTGAGGGCCACTGGAGCGTATCCCTGAGGACTTTTGTAAATTATAATGGGATTCTGCTCATCTACAGGACACTACCTTTCTAACGGTATGCGTGAATTTCTCCTACGATGCACACAAGCTGAGAAAAAAGGACGACAAGTTTTGTGCTTGCCTATTAATATATAGATGTACCTGTAAATCAACTTTTAGTAGAGATAGGAAGGTGAAATTTTGACAGCTTTATCTTATATTATATAGTAAGTTGTACTGTACTAGAATCAAACCCTTAAGTAATTTAATAACAGAATTATAGATTTTTATAATTTATTGCTTCATTATTTTTATTTTTAATATTTTTTTTATAAGCTTGTATAATAAATATCTAATTACAGGACCTGAGTAATATTATTTTAAACATGATGTAAAAATTTCAATTCTGCATCTCTTTTGTAAGTGGAGATACAGTTTAGGAAAACCTCCGTTAAAGTAAAAAAAGTACCGGTATATTTAAACTAATCACACATAGGCCTATATAACTTAAAAAGCTTGAGCTCCATAATGGGTTGTATCCCGGTTCTCTATATTATTCTCTAGCTTCCTTTTGGCTTGCCTTTTCTTAATTCTTGCTTTCTTTGTAGCTTCAAGTGCAGCTTTTTCTACTTTTTCTGGAGTATAGTTAGGTATAATTGCAGAACCTACGTTAGTCTTAGGACTCTCACTTGCAAGCGAATTATGATTTACTTGGAGTTTGTTAGTGTACCTATTACCTCTGAATGTTCTTTTTTTGCTATATTTAATTGATCTGGGCATTTTACATACCACAAAATTACTAACAAATTTCACTAACACAATTTACATTCAATACACAAATTTAAAAAGCAGACTATACAAAAATTTACTAAAATAATATCAGCTGGTTCTAAATTAAATATTTAGTATTTGCTTTAAAAATAGAACTGCAAAGTTGAATGTTTTATCACTTTTACTAAGCTTAAGTAAGTGTATGAATAAAGTTATTTTAATTCCAATACAACCTAATATTAAACGTTTGTTGTAAAATTAGGGAGATATTTCGAAAAGGTGGAAAAGAAAAGAGATTTAAACTTAGGCTTGTAATTGCATTATCTGATTGTATTTTAAAGGTAGAAATCAGTATATAAGTTAGTGGCATAAATATAATTTAAAAACATGTAATAAGGTTGATAATTTATCTCAAAAATTTATTTTCACGGGAAACATTGTAATCATTTAGTTATTCTTATTATTGAAATGTATGACAAATCTGATACATCTTGTGTTGAATTCTGTCAAATTGATTGAAATAGTTTTTAACCTTTTTACAGTTTACCAAACTATTATCAGATTTCGGTTTCCTATTGTTCATTCTTAAGCAGGTTATAATATAAGTTACACCTGTTCTTATATAATATAAGTCAACTAGTAGTTGGACCACCGTACGGGATGCATCCCACGCTACTAATTTAATATGTTTCAGTGTTTCTGTTTTGTGTGTTTATTTATATGTTTGGCGACCTCGTAAGAGTGACTACGTATCTGAAGATGGAGTAAATCTTCGAAACGCGTCATATTAGAAGAAAGAAGTCATGGGACGGAAAAATACAAATTAAGTAAACTTTAATACGTTATGATTTGTTTGTTTGATAATGTTTAATTCTATTCAACATTCAATAGGTAAGAAGTTTAATGTACTTCATTTTATTTTTACGTAAAATGATATGATAAAATGTAAATAAATGCAAATATTTTCAGAACGGTGTGAGATATGGATGTGTGGTTTTCACCTTTAATTTTGTCTTAAAATTCTACATTGAAATGATGTCTCACATGTCCACTTTCTCATTTAAAAAAGTTTCATTCAAAATGGCGGATCCAAGATGGCGGACTAAATTTTTGACATCTTAAAAAAATAGTATTTTTACATAGACCAGGTTCTTCAATCACAGCTACCTTCAAATTTGTCTTATATTATAAAAAAATATTAAGCCGTTCTCAAACTTTTCACCCACCCTATATATTATGTGCATGTAACATATATATAACGCTTACTAACCCATATCGTTGCCCGACGTTCTATCAATGCGTTATGTCACCATATAAGCGATATTGTTATTTTTAAGAAAACATTTAAGTAAATGTAACCTAACGGATTCGCAGACTTTTAATTTTGACCATTTATCCGGTCAAATTAGCCAAAATGGCAGAAAAGAATCTTGAAGTTTTGAAACTTGGCATAGTTGCTCATTCGACCATTCGAGTGTCCTGTACAACACACTAAAATTCCCCGAAGAGGGGGGAGGGGAGGGGGGTGAGTTGGAAGGAGGGGTTATTAAAGGTCTTTTTTTATACATTTTCCTTAATAACTAAATAACTTAAATAACACGGAAATATTGAGTTTAGTAGAAAAACTGACTCTGTACAAAATTAAAGTAGAAGAAATTCTCTTCTAAAAAGGTCCTATTCATTCTTTTCGTAGTTTCCATAGTTTTAAAGATAAAGTCCGTGGAAATAGAACAGCATTAAAAAAAAATCTGGGTTTCTCGCTTAATTTGTACAATTTTAATAACAAATATTATTCAAACAAAAAATACACAAATCTTAAGTTATCCATTTCATTCATCTTCTGGAAATGTGTGTATCCTTTATTTAACTCCATTTTAAACAAGTTAAATGAAAATTATTGCATTTAGTTCAAAAATTATTGCTTTACTCACAATAGAAGCTTTTCGTTTTTCTTTGAATATTAAAAAAGAAAAGGAAAAAGTTTCTCTACAATTATTTTGGAACTAAAGGCCACTTCATACTTATTTTTGGGTACTTTTCATTTGTTAAAAAAGTTATACATTATAAAGTGTTCTACGATAAACGAGCGTGCTTTAAAATTACAGGACAGATCGACACAGATAAGATAAGAAGTGTTTTCGTGGGGGGAAAATAAAGTTTCTCGACTGTCTGGTTTCTATTGTTGCATAATTGTTGTTACTACCGTCCGTTTTACCTGAGCCCTGACTAATCTGTCCGTCCTCTCCCCTCACGTGCACTACCCCCGTCTACTCTTTGCAAGTTCAACGAGACCCAATACAAACCGAATCAGTTTCAGTGCCCCTTGTCCCCTTTAACTTTAAGTCCAAGGCTTCTTATGAGCGGTAATAATTCGAGAGTCAAACAAATTGAATAGGACTTTTTTCGAAGAGGAATTTACTCTCGTTTAGTGATTGGTTTTCGCTAAACTCAATAATTCCCGAAAAAGTTAAAACATTTTTTATAAAAACCCTTTAAATGACACGCAATCACCTTAGGGGAGTTTTAGTATGTTGTGCAGGACACTCGAATGAGTAACTATATCAAGTCACAAAACTTCGGGGCCCCTGTTTTGGCTAAGTTGACTGGACAATTGTAAAAATTAAGCCATAAACCCAGATTTTTAATCTTCCACTGACTCTATCTTAAAAACTATATGAACTTCGAAAAAATGAATAGTACATTTTTTGAAGCGAATTTACTCTATTTAATTTTGTATAGACTTAGTTTTTCGCCAAACTCAATATTTCCCTATTTATTTAAGATCCTCTTTGTGAACAAAAACCTTTAATGACCCCCTCCCTCCCGCTCACCCCCAACCTTCTGGGAATTTTAGTATGTTATACAGGGCACTCGAATAAGCAACTATTATACGTTACAAAACGTCGGGATTTTTCCCTATCATATTATTGGCTAATTTGTCTGGGATAGCATATATTATATCAAACGAGTACGGGAAGTACGTCAGATCGACGAAGATAGTTTGATGGAGACAGTGAAATCTAAACAAAATGAATCAGTTGTACGTCATTGTACTTCATCTTACGTCGACTGAACTTATGTATGCGCAGTGGAATTACTGCTTTACGGGATCAAGCACGTTATACAGTACTTACATTTTAGTGCGCTACACACCTTATTAATCCGTTTCATTAACTATCTAAAAACTGTTTTATAATTAATTTGCCTCCGAATTCTAAACATTATTCTATTCTCAATTAAAACAATAGTGACCTAGAGTAGGCAGTATATAATATTAGGCCTATGTTGTTAGCGTATTTCCATAGGAAAAATGAGCTATTGCAGTGGCCCTTATGGTAAGACCAAAGGTCGGGAGTAGCAAATGAGCACCGATCATGGTCTCCAGAACACGTTTTAGGGTGTCATTAAAAATTATATATATATATATATATATATATATATATATATATATATATATATGTACGTATGTAATGCATGTTTTTAACCTCTTTGAGGTTCTTTATTTATGTATGTATGTGTGCGCACTCTAACGGACGCATTTTACGTCCGATTTGGTCAAAAGTTGGTACACACGTTGGTTTTCTGAGTCGCTTGAACTGGTAAGTTAGCCAAAAAAATTTACCTGAAGTAGACTCAATTTTTGACCAGAAGTAACTTTATGAGTATATGTGTGCGCACTCTAACGGACGCATTTTACGTCTGATTTGGTCGAAATTTATTGCACACGTTCTTTTTCTAAGTCGCTTGGACCAGTTCATTAGCCAAAAAAATTTACCGGAAGTAACATGTATATAGTGTCCGCACTCTAACGGACGCATTTTATGTCCGAATTAGTCCAAATTTGGTGCACAGGTTTGTTTTCTAAGTCGCTTGGACGAGTTCGTTAGCTAAAAAAATTAACCGGAAGTAGACAAAATTTTTGACCGGAAGTAACTTTGTGTATAAGTGTGCTCACTTAACGGTCGCATTTTACGTCCGATTTGGTCAAAATTTGGTATAGGTAGTACCATTTAGGATGGCTCGTGGTTTGCGCAGAAGCAGTAATGCCCTTCTCCCTCCAACACCAGCCTTTGTCGTTTTGTAAGAAAAGTACAGTCTGTGTCAAATCCATCGATTAGACGGCAGCCAAGCAATTTTTAGCATTGGACGCTCTTTCAATTACAAGTTTCTGCACAGTACTAGGATTATTTAAATAGGACAAATTTTATATATTTCTAATCTGCGTGATATGTTGCAACTAACAGTATAAATATCTTAAAGTTTGGTAAATGTTCGGAATTTATATAATAATAAATACTTCGATTTTTTAAATCGAGACATGAAAAAGTAGTAAAGCGTAAACTTTTTTTATTTTTAGGTTAGAAAGAAACTTCACGCGGCAAAGTTGTAGAAAATTTGTTGATCTACATATTTTATTTCAAACATTTTTCAGTCAGATGTTTGGTTTGTCCACAAATCGCTTGCAAATAAGCGTAACCAATATTATCAGGTGTCGCGTTGCTCCCACGGTCCCACCGGACGAATAGGCCTAAGTTAGTGCTTTTCAGCAATGTCAAGTTATCTAACAATGTCTTGTCTGTATATCATAGCCTCGTTGCTGTATACTGTCTTGTATAATAAATATAATAGTATAGTATAAGGTATAATTTAAAATATGAAATATATGTTTGTTGTGCTTACTTACAGTACTTAAAAAAACACACACTCAGAAAAGCCAATTCAAATCGAATTATTTAGTCCCCAACCGCTTCGAAAACTTTCTACACAACAAGTTTCATAATCAAGAAAGTATTTTTAAATTAGTGGAAATTACTACTCTGTAATAAATAAATACATTGCCTGTCACAGTTCTTTTTTAATTTGAATGACGGCGGTGGGACTGTGTAGACCTACAAACGTAGGTATACTGTTGCGTTTGTTTGAAAGACATTTTTGAACAAACCGAACGTTTGACTGAAAAATGTTTGAAATAAAAAATGTAGATCAACTAATTTTCTACAACTTTGCCGCTGGAAGTTTCTTTCTACCCTAAAAATAAAAAAAGTTTACGCTTTATTACTTTTTCTAGTCCCGATTTCAAAAATCGAATTATTTCTTATTGTATAAATTCCAAACATTTATCATACTATAACATATTTATACTGTTAGATTCAGCGTATCACGTAGATTACAAATATATAAGGTTTATTCCATTTCAATAACCCGTGTACTTTGCAGAGAGTTGTAAGTGGAAGCACGCCCAATGCTGGATGGAATCTGCTTTGCGGAGTTCTGACCGCCAGTGTGGTCAAGATAACATTTAACTAGGGTTGACTGTACAAAGTCTCGCCTTAACTTAGGAGGGGAAGTGTGGTGGGATAGGTTCTCTGTCTCACTCGCACTACCCGCCCTACGCGCCATCCTAAATGATTTTATCTATACACAGGTTGGTTTTATAAGTCGCTTGGACAAGTTTGTTAGTCAAAAATATTGACAGGAAGTAAAATTTTTTTGGAGATTTCTTAGACATTTGACAAAATTAGACATATGCATAATTCCGCACATTTTGTTTTTTTACGAGACTTTATAGCCCATCTGGTTCCCCCAAAAGCAATCAAAACGTAAAATACCGTAAAAATACCAGAATTAAATCCACGGCTTTTACCTTGGTGACCGATAGCAATATATTTGGTACATGCTGGCAGCACCTACGTGAGTTGATCAATTTTCAAATAGTTGTAAAACTTAAAAACATAAATAAATTTAATTTTGTAAATTCGCTCAACTCACGTCAGCGGTTCAGCTGCTAGGTCGAATTATTTATTTATTACAAGCTATTGTACATTACACTCTCAATACATTATTTCATTCAGTTTTTTAAAAGCTACAACATTCTTTCTTTGGCATTACAACTTGGGTTGGAGCCAAAGGCGTGTTGAAACATGTACATTATATTTATAAGGTTAAAGAGCAAACAACGTGGGACGAATGTAGATTTAACATTTGGAACTTAATATAGTGTGAAGATTAATTTGTGGACATCAATTAACCAAATTAATTGTACTGGTACCCTTTTGTGGATTTGTTCCTGGGATCCATAAAAATATATTTCACAATATAAACATGGGTCCACGGTGCTTACTTTTTCGTCTAACAGTCTGTATGTGTTTTTTTATAAAATAATTGATATCTAGAGATCGGTTTGACCAATTGATTTTAAACTTGACATGAAGTTAGACCTAACAATGATATATTTTAAATAAAATAATTGATTATATCCAATAATTATAAGTTTGAAAATAGCAACTGTTCAAATTTTCAAACCTAAATTACCCAATAACCTACCTAAATTTTAACAAAAAATGTTGACACCTTTTTTGTAGCCCTTTTAATTCCCTATCTATTGTATCAATCAAAACTTAACTTTAGGATAATATTTAAATTAAAAATAATAACAGCATACGTAACTACAATTTTGTTGTGTTTACTGAGTTGGTTGGTGTATAATGCCGGGATGAACCAACCAGTTATTACACACAACTTCACTATTATTTTTCATCCAATTGTTTTGACTGTTACAGAATAAAAAGGGCTACAAAAACATATCTTGAAAATTTTTGTTAAAATGTACGGTTTTTGGGTAATTCAGGTTTGCAATTTTCAAACAGTCGCCATTTTGAAACGCAAGATTGGGTGTAATCAGTAATTTTACGTAAAATAGATCATTGTTGGGTTTAAACTTCAACTCATCTCAATCGGTCAAACTGTTCTTTAGATAAAAATTATGTAGTGAAAACCAACAAAATAGCGGCTATGGGGAAAACAATGCGTTTCTGGACGCATGTCCAATTGATTTTTGTTCTCATTCTTATGTGTGAATAATATTCTAGAATATTGCAATCATTACGTAACATTCTGTATATAGATAAATATCTTATTAAAAGTATGCAAAATATCCCAATATTGTGGTATAAGTACAGTATGCTGTTATTATATTTAACTTAATTGATGTTATTATCCTTCATCCTCATTGATTTGATATTTACCATTCGATAAGGAATTAAAAGAATTACAAATAAAAGTCTTGAAATTTTTTGTTAAAATGTACAGTTTTTGGGAAATTTAGGTTTGAAATTTTCAAACATACGCCATTTTGAAACGTATGATTGGATATAATCGATTATTTTATTTAAAATTAATAGGTGATTGTTAAATATAAGTTATTGTAAAGGTCGAACTCAATCGGTCAAACCGTTCTCTGGATATACATTATTTTGTAAAAAACACATACAAACATTTTTATTCACATACATGTTTATATTGTGAAATGTGTTTGTCTCGATCCCAGGAACAAATCAAAAAAATTTGACCAGAGAGTTTGGGGGCACTCTAATTCCTTTCAAATTTATTGGGTGAATTATTATACAAAATTAAAATTAATATCTTTTGTTAATGTTTTTTCTTATTCAAAATTTAGGCACTAAACAAAATAATATACTAATTTTTTCAAACAAAATATATCGTTCTACTAGCTGTCAGAAATTAAAATAGGCGTTTAGTTGTACAGACAGAAAACATATTTGTACTTTTTGTATCCTATATTAGATGTTACATTAAAACTCAAAGACACTTTGTATTTCACTTACCTTTTAGAGTATCAAGCTCAACGCAATTACACCACGGAGTATATACGCCGTGAATTATATTTGTTTTGTACTAGAAAATGTAACTTTTGGTAGTATTTATGTAGATGGATGCCTGTATCAAGGAATTTCCTCTGGTATTACAGACACGCTACTTGACATTACTACAGCTTTGCTTTCATTCTTGTAGTGCGTGACCATAAGAGCCGCTAAACATATTATAGTTAACAAAACTGCAATGGTTGTTTCCTTTCATACCGACTGTAGATTAATAGTTAATATTGATAGTTTGGATTCCAGCTGTACAAACGATCCCTAAGGGCGCAAGTAATTCTCGGAAAGACGACTGAAACCATGTTTACAGCTGCACTTAATTACGAATCAATACATGTAAATAATGCTCTGAAGATGAACGCCAATAACATTCGATTTATTGTCAAATTTAAAATCAACAATTTAAAATACTCGAACGTAAATAAGTAAGTTTGTATCGCATCTGTATAGGAAGCTACCAAACAGGTGTACGTTGGAAACAATGAGGTTGACAAATGCTCTACAAATTTTAATTTAATATTACTGTTAAAATAAATACTATCTTTGAACTAGTTCTTTTGTTGTCATCTTCATCGATCTAAGAGTAATCATCATACGATTTCAACGAGTCCCTGGTAAATCTGAATGTTATGGAATCTGCTACAAACTACAATGATTGTAGGCCAGTGGCGTAACTATGGGGGGGGGGGATGAGGGGGTTAGAACCCCCCTTAGAAAACAAAAAATAAAAATAAATATTCGTATCACAGTAACCCTATTTGTTTAAAAAAAGTTGCTCAAGTTGCATGACGTTTACAACTAAAACTAATGATTTAGTTTTGATTTGGTTTTAATTATCTAATTTGTTAAAATTATTAGTTTGCATAGTAAAGTAAACAAACAGGTTTATTTAATAATACACCCAGACTGCGGGAGTAAATTTGGTTTCTTTAATGAAAGTGGCAGTGGTAACACTGCACGCATGTGCTGTAAGCTGTAAGCACACTGTACCACCTTTAAAGAATAATGACGGCAATTTGGAATGCGTGCTGGGCTAAGACTAAGATGGTACATACAATCCTATAAGAAAGAAAAGTTTACAAAGTACACCAAAAGATCTGTAACCTTACCTTATTTAAAGTTGATATTGAACACCTGAGTTAGCTATTTACAGGAAATACAATAAATACAATTCATATAACAAACAGTTTGTTTATTAATTACTTGCAAATTGATATGCAAAATCATATGCCCTTAAAGAAAAGATTTAAATTGATATGCCCTTAGTTATAACTGAAAAGAAAATTTAAGAATAGTTTACATTTACAATATTGATTTTAATTATATTTAAAAAATCCCTTCCCTAAAGTAAAATTAGAAAAACCCTCCCCATTTATAATAAAAAGATTTATTACAATTTATTACTTTTTACAAGATAACAAGATTAAATACATAGCACCATGGATTTATTAATAACACTTGTTTTGTTGGCCAACCTTAATACTAAGTCAAATTAAATAATAAAAATAATGGCGTTTAATAAATTTTCAGAGACGTCTCTCATTTAAGAAAAAAAAGTTTTTTTTTAAATTTAGAATAAAATCCTTTGAGGATTGTGGTTCCAAAAATTTGCTAGCGGTCCCATCTAAGTTATTTAATTAAAAGAAATTTACATACAGCCTTTATCAGATTATTTTGGTATTTTTTTGTTATAAAATAGCCTTCATTAATACTGATTTTAAGACACTGGTAATTGCTATTTTGAATGATGTATAAATTATCTGTTAATAGTCACTGATATTTCACTAATTTGGAATTTTACACTGACAGTTCTTTTGAATTCAGAATTTTTCAAAAATTAAGCTTATTCAGTTTTTGTGGGTCATTGTCGCACCAGTTGTAAACTGGTAATTGATGTCAAAGTGTTTAAACGTATTCACATGTTTTGTGAACTAACGAAACTTGACGTCCGCTTTACAATATGAATAACTTTCGTGACATTACTGGTTTTTGATTTATTGCACTTTTTGAACGACTATTTTTGATTAAAATAACTAGTTTACGTTTCACTTCGATTTTACAAACGTTCACGTTGCTATGAGGTTTTCAAAGTTTTTCATGTCGGTCGCTGAACGAAGGTCAGTATAAGTTCAAGGTTAATTATCAAGAGAATGACTAAGGAACGATTGCATTACTTGTCTTTTTCTACGCATGCGCGTAGCAATGTTATGAGGTGATGCGATATCAGCTGTTTTTGAGTTACGTTCTCTACCCGCTAGGTGCCGTGGGCGTTCAGTGTATTAAGCAGAGATTTACCTTTAATTCAGCGAGAGTGCATTTTTGCTCCAAATAGTGGCGCGATATTTAAATAACGGCACAACACGCAGCTTGTGCAGACGCCAGACGGCTTTTAGGTTAGGTTAGTCTGTGTTCTGTAGTCGTTCAGCCGTTACGTGTGTGATAACTGTTTATTAATGTGCATTGTGAACGGTTTACCGAAATGTCAAAGAGGAAAGTTTCTCAGAGTTTATTGACAGATTTGTTTAAGAAACGCACAGTAACTGCGGGTAGTTCTAGTTGTAGTGAAAGTGCAAACAGTTTTGTGTCTGCCACTGACAGCGAGTACGCGCTTTCTGCACCTCCACCGCCACCGCCACCGGAGGATGGACAACATGGCGTCGCCCATACTGCAGCTGTTTAACCTACAGACAATTTAGGTAAATCTTCTCCAAATTACCCAAATGACATTGTACTGTATACTGATAAAACATTGGGAATTTTAAAAAAATGTGAAATTCTAAAATCTTGTTGGCAACCTATTTCGAACTACACTTTTCCTATAAAAGTTTACGACAAGGAAAATAAAGTTTCAATGGGCATAGTTTACCGAGTTTCCCTGGCTTGCGTACTCTGAAGTACAACAAGGTGTATATTGCAAATATTGCTGTCTATTTGCCAAGCAAGGCGTAGGAATCAATCACCAAGAAGCAGGAGCTTTTGTAAAACGAAAGTTTGGTAACTGGAAAAAAGCAAAGGAAGCTTTTAAAAACAATGAAAGGACCCAATATCACAGAATTTGTTTGTTGGACTTTAAAAACGTAGAAAAAGTTAAAGAGAAGGCAGTTGAACCCATTGCCAACCAAATTGACCAGGCACGTCATGACGCGGTTGGTAAAAACAGATCACATTTAAAGTCAATTATTGATGCTGTTATTTTGTATGGTCGACAGGAACTAGCACTACGTGGACACCGTGACTCTGAAAATATAAACATTGAAAATGAATGTTGTGAATCTAACGAGGGAAATTTTAGGGCCATATTAAAGTACCGCAGTCAGGGTAACCAGGTGCTAATGCAAGTGTTAAATGGTTCTAGCAAAATAAAGTACCTTTCACCAAAAGTACAAAATGAAATAATTACATCCTGTAACATCATTATTTTAAGGAAACTTGTAGACAAAGTTAATGCTGTTCAGGGTTTCTCAATTTTAGCAGATGAAACAAGCGACATTTCTACTATTGAACAACTTTCACAATGTGTCCGTTACGTGGAAGTAATTGACGGCCAACACTTTGTAAAAGAAGACTTTTTACAATTTGAACAAGTCACGTCAATGAAGGGCGAATCCCTTGCAAAGCAAATCATTGAATGTCTTCTAAAATATGGAATTGACTTAATTTTTTAAGGGGGCAAGGCTACGACGGAGCAGCCAATATGGCGGGAATGTACAACGGTGTGCACATAATTATACAAAACTACTACCCAGCTGCCTTATACGTTCATTGTGCTGCTCATGTCCTCAATCTGGCTGTAAATAAAGCATGTGAAGTGCAAAATATCCGGAACTGCCTTGGCGTAGTAGAAAAGGTTCACGCATTTTTCAACACAACTTAAAGGCAAGCTGTTTTATTAAAATGCATTGAAGAGTCCGGTTTAAATCCTCGAGTCAAAACTGTCAAAAGAATGTCAACAACGAGATGGGCTTCAAAGTACTACCCAATCCAAGATTTTTTACATATTATGGATTTTGTAATTGAAGCCTTGACTATAATATCGTCCTGGAAAGATGGCAGCGATGCAAGTACATTAAAGTGGGGAATTTTAAATTCTGATTTTATTGTTTCTGCACAAAACCGTTTCAATGGTATTTGCTTACTACTTACCATTGTGTAACACTCTCAAGAAGGAAGCTATTGACTTAAAACAAATGGTTAACCTATCCAAGACATGTTTGGCAGAACTGCAAAGTTTAAGGCAAAATTCTGAAAAAGAATTTGGCTCCATTTTCAAATGTGTAGAAGCAGTTGCAAATAATCAGGAAGTACAACTAAAAACTCCAAGTATCATGTTTTTGGATTTTTCAATCAACCAGCTCAATGAGAGATTTAACAAACACGAATCTGTGTTCCTGGGTTTTCAATGTTTATTTGAGCCTGTAAAGAGAAGTTGAACGATTTGGTCACTTTCTATTGCAAAGATATGCAGTCACCACCAGGTGACATATTTATTGAATTAAAGTTATGACAAAATGAAGTTCAGAGGCAAGGGTTGCTGGCAGATATTTGCAAGTCCGCAACTAAGGCACTCGACTGTTGCGATGTTTCTCTATATCCAAATATTTATAGATTGCTTAAAATACTATGTACTCGGCGTGTTACTACATGCACCCCAGAACGGACATTTTCAACTCTAAAAAGAGTCAAGACATACCTCAGAAATACTACTGGACAGGTAAGAAACAATTAATTCAATCAATAAATGTTATGCTTAAAAGTAAAATGGTTAAATGATTAAACTGTGAAACATATTATTTTCTAGATTTATAAGTTTTCACCACAGTTAAACACTACTAACACATCAGAAATAAATAAGTATATTGCCAGTAAAAATAATCAACCTATTTTATCTGTATTGTTATGTTACACTGTTGTATTGTTACAGACAAGATTAAACGGACTGGCAATACTCAGTGTTCACCGAGAAATCGACATTTCATCGGACGAAATTATTGATGACATGGCAAAAAAAAAAACAAGAATACTTGATTTTGTCCTGTAATGTACAGAATCTATCATTCCTTAACTCTCGACTTGCTTTTTTATTATGATAGTTTGCATTCATTTTAGTAAAAATAACAGAAACGAAAAGACGTTTATAGACTTGTAACTTTCTGTAACAAATATTAAATGTACCCAAGTTTTTCTGAAATACATTCATGTTATTAAGTAAAATGTTGTGTATTATTATCCGGTATGGTGTACACAGTGTACACTCTATTCACTATTTATTCTTATCCATCCCCACCCCCCAAAGCCAAATTCTAGTTACGCCACTGTTGTAGGCAAACCATTGAGTCTTGTATATTACGTCGTTTTTAGAGCCACTCCGTTGTTAACTGACATACTATATGTTGTTCCTTAAACAAACAACTGACATAAGCTTTTGATTTTCGTTTGAGCACTTAATTACTTGTACATGTAATTCTAGTAGAGGTAGTAAAGTAACTAAACTGTTGTTCATTTTAAGGCAAGCCTTAGACGAGTGGATAGCGTGGTACTTTCCTGATCAGAAGATACTGGGATCGAATCTCAGCTAGAGACCAGGTAGCTGTTTATATCTGTGGTTTGAGGATAGGAGGGCGGAAGTAAAGCAAACGGTGATTAAGATAAGTTAAATGACAAACTATGAAGAATGAAGTTTTGACCGGTAAAATATTTTAATTCCTCTGTATTATCGTTTAAAAAAATCACAAAAACCATATTTGTTGATTTTAAAAAGTTATTTGTTTGTCTAAACGATGTTTTGTCAGTGTTAAGAGCGTTTTCATTAGTTCAAAACGTGTCCATACAAAAATATCTTCTGCACAGATAGAGTGTCTTTAAAACTTTATACTCTTCTAACTTTTAAACGATTAGACGGATAAAAAAAATCACCAAGAACAAAAAAGTCTTAAAATAACTTGTAAAACCCAAAATAATTATAAAACATAGGGTGTTCCCTGAGAAATTCGAAAGTTGACTGCCATATTGGATAATGGCGGCCACTTACAAATATTTTAACTACATATTTTTTAATTTCTGAAAAAAAAAACAAGAAAAGGTTCCACATTTAAAGTTTGCTGTCAGATTTACAATTTACAAGATACCAATAGTGTGGCCTATTTAAAAAGACATCCTGTAAACTTTATTCGTAAAATGAAAACCATTATTGACTCAAGGAATGCAGGACACTACTAAAAGTAAGAAATTTTATTAAAAATCCAGATTATGTTTATGTTTAAGCTCAGTTACACTTTTATGTTCAATCCAGATTTTAACTATCTTCATTATGGTATATTTATCTCAGAAACTAATAACACTACAGATCTTATTTTTACTTTCACTTTTGATGGTAGCTTTAATCGAGTGGATAGGCTTTATTGAAGTTGACCATATATCCATGCCGAATTGATGGTGAATTTAAATTAATTGTATGCTTTATAATTAACTTTGATTAAATTTTATTTGCAACAGTTGAAGTGTCAGGGTAAAAATTGTGTGTATTTGCAGGCAATACGGAACGGTGTTGTTTTAAAGTACAGTAAAAATATTTTCAAAATATTCATTATTTCGGATCCACATGCCATTTATTCTTTCCATCTAGGAGGAAAACAATAGTTTTAAGGGTTTATAATGAAGTATCTATTTGTATTATAAGTATATATAACATGCTAGATTTTATGGCATGACTTTTAATGAAATAACTCAGTAAAAAAAAAAAAAAAAAATTATAGTTTAAAAAACTAAAAAAATACGCTTTAATAGCAAACAGAACTAAATGTTAAAATAATAATTGTAAAAAAGCGTGGTGTGCTTGGCATAAAATGTTACAAATATTTCATTGGTTGATATTTATAATAGAAGAGTTATCAAAATTAGTAAAACTCACCCCACGCTTTTTTACAATTATTTTAACATTTTTAGTTCTGTTTGCTATTAAAGCGTGTTTTTTAGTTTTTTAAATAGTTTTTATTTTCTTATTTTTTAGTTTCAAAACGGAATCAAATGTAGCTTACATAATTGTAATCTAGGGACTCGATTTTTTGTGTATCGTATAGTAGTTAAAAAAAAAAAATGGCAGATATCTGGAAAACGAAGCATTTCTGGATCTTTACATGTAACTTTTTTTCTTTACTTTTACATGTAGAATGAGTTTCCGAAGTTTCTGCATATCTTCGTGAATCACCATGTATATAAAGTTTTTAATGACACCCGAAAATGTTCTGGGGACCATGATCAGTGCTCACTTACTACACCCAACAAAATTAATATTGCATTGTCATCGGTCCTTGATAAGTGTTCAAAGTTTAAAATCAATCCGACGGGGGTGAAAATCACGTTCAAAGATTCCGTAACATAGATACATACCAAGCTAATAAAAGCGTTAAAAGCAATAGAAAGAGTTAAACTCTTTACCTATACGCTATTATATTTTAACTAAAGGTTATTGAGCCTAAAACCATGTATTTGTGAGTTGGAAAAAATAGTGAACCTTTGAAGTTTTACCTATATTTTATTTTAAATAAAAAACCTGAGGGACATTCCAGCCAAAAATAGAAGTTTATTTATAAAATTGTTTAGCAAGATCTAAAAGGTATATTTTTTATTTTACCAGGTTTTCTAAACGTATAGCGTACAGAAATTTATTTGTTCAAGCAAATGTTTTAGACTTTAATATATGTAGGAAGCAAATTAAGTGCGTAAATCATATAAGTTACTGTTGCAAGTTATATATAAAATTATATACTACGTATATATTTACTTATCTTGACATTTTAAGTTTAAACAACTTTATTTTGTAATATTTGTTTCCAAGAAACATCCCTTAACAATTAAAGGCATTACTTTGTCAGTTTTATTTCAAAACACTGTGTTATGCTAATTTCTGAAAAAGTAGATTTACTGGAACGGTCAATGGATTTTTGGCTTTCAAAATCACCGTCTGTAAGTATTAAAACAAAAATAGTATCCAATACATTAATAATAGTTTATTTTTTTATATAAAAAAGGTTTACAGAGTGTTTTCGCAAGTGTTCATGTAATTTTATATACATGTTTTATTTTCCTAACTATTCAACACGTAACATATAAACAAATAAGATAAATTACAGAAGGTCCTATGCTGAAGGGTCATTAATGAGGTATATTATTATACAAAAATGGAGTACATCCACGAATAATATTAAAGGTGATTTTGGTTTCCACATCTTCCACATAGAGCTGTAGTGATACATTTAACTTTACTGAGACTACCAATTTCTTCATTTTGGTTACTATTTCTTAACAAACAAACCACAGATAAGTAAAGGGTTTTAAAATCTTTTAATATATTACCATCAGCATCTAAATCATTAAGGCAAATCCTTTGTCAGTGTGTTTTGTACTGTTATACATCAGGATTAAGGTGGTAGGATTTATGGCGTAACAGCTGCTACCTGAAATATTTTAAATCGTATTTTTTACTTAACTTAAGTTTATCGTGAAAATAATTGTGCGTTTATATTCTCTTTAAAGTAAATAAATGACAAATTATTATAAAGTGGGTTGCACGGAGATTTTGGTGCTACTTTACTTGATCATGGCTATTTTGCATTTTAAAAGAATAAAGAATATAATTTACGATTTTACTATTTTATGAAAGAAAAACTTACGTTTGACTTTATTGTGGTCACAGTGAAATCTGATTTAAAGTATGATATAAGTGAGATACTGATAAAATAAGGCCAAAATTAGATGGTATAAGAGATTTAACAAACTTTAAAATAATGTGATTTTATTTACCCAGCATTATAGATTTCATCCTAATATTATTTGTTTGTTTATATTTTGTAAAAATAGTGATAGCTTTAACTATGAATGATATAGCGAAAGTAACTAAATTAACATATTGGGAAATAGGCCTACATTTTTAAAAGTGCAGTAAATTTGACTTGTTTTTTCAAGTAACATTGAATATAAAATTGATGCATGGATATTATCCCATTATTTGGATGGTGACATATTTAACTTCATAGTTTATATTACCAGAAGCTTTTATCAGTATTATTGTATGTGAATTTAACTAAAAAATATTATGTTTAACAATGGTTACATAAGAAAACGGAAGGTAACGGAATTTTACAAGCTTGATAGAACGCTTTCACTTGCAGAGAGAGGGGATTTTTGGAACAAGATACTCAAACGCACATACTTTTCCTACGGTATGTGCAAGGTAACGTCTTCGTTAAATATTTACGGCATATAATTTGAATGCACCACAAGTTTGGTTTTATAAACGTTATATTATGGTGCTTAATAATGAGAAAATTAAGTTTGTACTATTTCATTTAAAAACGACGTACTGCAATCAGTTATACTCCTCTGAGGTATAAATGTTTACAATATGTCTATAACAATACTAGATGCTTACATCAATCTAATTCTATTGCCATAAATATGTATACCAGGTGTCTTAAAAGTTCCCCCCCCCCCCCCCCCCCCTTTAACTTTTGTGTTTGTTGACACAAACAAATATCCTTTGGGGAACGATACTAACTTAGCCCAAAGTATATTTTGAAGCAATCGGAAATTTTGAGTGTCCCCTAAAAATGGGGGATTTTGGGGCCAACTCAAAATGTTTAAATAGGAAGAATGGTCATGTGATACCTCATTTTAAAGGTCTATTTAAGACTAGGAAAATGACATAAATAAAATAAAAATCGGACCACCCAAAACAAAATGGCGGCCCTAAACTTGTTGAAATAAATCGACATAAAGTTGCTAATATCTCGAAAAGGAAGTTTTTAGAAAAATTTCAAGTGACAAAAAATGTTTATTTCAAAGTACTTGACCTAAAATATTGCTTCCAAATCGGTTTCGTAAATTTTAAGTCGACTCCTACATCTCGGAAAATTTTGTTCCCCTAAAACTTGTTGGACAAGGTTACCACTTCATTATCTATATATATAAAAGCCAAAACCCACTGACTCACTGACTCACTCATCACGATTTCTGAAAAACTACCGAATGGATTGGAATGAAATTTAGTATGTAGCTTCCGCTAGGGCCATAGGTGCTCACTAAGAAAGGGTTTGAAAAAATTCGAAATTTTAGGGGGGGTTTGTGGATCAAAGTTATTAAATCACGATTTCTTCAAAACTACCGAATGGATTGGAATGAAATTTGGTATGTAGCTTCCTCTAGGGCCATAGGTGCTTACTAAGAAAGGGTTTGAAAAAATTCGAAATTTTAGGGGGGTTTGGGGATCAAACTTATTAAATCACGATTTCTTCAAAACTACTGAACGGATTGGAATGAAATTTGGTATGTAGCTTCCTCTAGGGCCATAGGTGCTCACTAAGAAAGGGTATGAAAAATTTCGAAATTTTAGGAGGGGTTTTGGGGGGATCAAAGTTACTAAAATCATAATTTCAGATCTTTTATTGTTATGACTTATGACAATAGTGCTTTTATTATTTAAGATCTATATATATAAAAGCCAAATACCACTCACTGACTGAACACGTAAAAAGAATACAATTACTTTAAAAAGACTGAAAATACCAACCACTACGGGCAACGCCGTACGGGTTAGCTAGTATGTATATATATATATATATATATATTTTAACTATTCTGAATAATTCATCGGTTAGGTGCTAAATTTTATTACGCCATAACTTTGCCAAGTTCGTGGTGTTGACGGTCAGAAATGACAAATAATATTTGTCCGACAAAATGTTTTTCGCTTTCTATATAAAAAAAGGAAACAGTCATAGGACTGCCTACAAAAGTGAAAACTGTCATGAATATAGATCGTTGGTTATATTGGTTTAGTCAGAAATTTGATCATTAATTTTATATTGTAATATTTAAAATTGTAATCTAAAAAATAAAAAATAACATAAACATGATTGTCTAAGTAAAATACATCCGAAAAAGAATTACAGAATTAATTTGCATAATGGATGTCGACAAATTAATCTTCACAGTACATTTTATCCTGGAGTTTAGGCCTACATTCGTCCCACGTTGTTTGCTTTTCATTCCAAAATATTATTAATTTGTCTCGACGCCTTTAGTTTACAGTATAACCAGACGCCAGTGAAATAATGTTGTAGCCTTTGAAAGACTAAATGAATAACGCGAGGGTGTGTGGCGAGAAATAGTCATCTTACATCAAGACATCAAATAAACTACAAATACTGCCAAATCTAGGTCAAAATTTATTTTGTGACAGACTGAATGGAAGTTTATGTATGAGTATAGAATCAAATAAAATGTTATTTGTAAAATATGTATTGTAAGAAAATATAAACATACTTTTGTAGATTTAATGAAAGAATTTCCAGGAATATGTTATTAAAAGCAGTATTATTATATATGTTAATGTTAATGTATTAATGTTATTATTATACAGGGTGTCCCGTAACTCTCTGGACAAAGGTATATAGCGTTATTGCTTAGGTCAAGACAAACACATTTCACTATAGGAACATGGGTCTCTGGTGCCTAGTTTTCCGTCTGTCTGTCTGTATGCGTTTTTTACAAAAACTTTCATAACTCCTGAACGATTTGAGCTACAGCATTGAGATTCTCCAACATTGTTCATCTTATAGGCCGCTATGTTTGTGCCAAATGTGAATGAAAATTCTTAAACCGTTTCAAAATGGCGGCCTTTCAAAATTTTCAAACGGAAATAACGAAAAAACTAGCGCTTTATCGAAAAATGTCAAGAATAACTTTTTTTAGAAAATTTAATTCCCTATCGATTGGTTTTTTATTTGTTTTAATCAGTTGAAAAATAACAGACTTATGGCATTTTTCGCCAAACAGTGCATGCCACTTTTGGCGAAGATGTACTGGATCGGACGGCAATACAACACCAATTAATAGTTGGACGGCAACTAACAAAATACAATAAAGTACCAAAAGTTTTGGTTATTAATTTTCAAAAAAAAAGTATTCTTGACAAATTTTTCAATTATTGTCAGGTGTTTTATTATGTATTATTACTCCATTTCGCTTCCTAAGTGAAACAGAATCTTTAAATAACTTTACAATCATCTTTCATATGTCAATCAGCTGTTTTTATTACATAAACAGCTGATTTAATCATTTGTTGTTGCCATTTATAAAAGCATTGTTGTCTGAACATTACTGCAAGTCTTTACTAGTTGCTTACTATTCTTACAACAGTAAACCTAGTTAGTCATTATTTATTGTGTTTTTATGTTATTAAGTTGACAGTTTTGTACTGCATGTGAGCAAAATGAATACTTACACATCAGAGGAGTACTGTGATATGCACTATTTTTTTGGAATGGCTCGTGGCAATGCAAGAGGAGCGGCGAGATTGTATGCAGAACGCTTTCCGGACAGGCAATGTCCTAACCATAAGACATTCCGTGCTGTGAACAACAGATTGAAGGAAACGGGAACCTTTAAGGTAAATATGAGTGACACTGGACGTGACAGATCAGTTCGTGATGTTGAATTCGAGGAACTCGTTCTTGATCGGTTCGAAACGGATCCGTCGGTAAGTGTTAGAGTGGTAGGGCAAGAACTTGGTTGTAGTAAGAACACTGTGTGGAGAGTTTTGAAAGGAGAGAAACTTTACCCGTATAGTCCCCAAAAAGTACAGGCCTTGAAACCAGAAGATTTTCCCAGAAGGGTGATCTGCGCTCGCTGGTTTTTGGAAAAAGACTTAAACAACCCTTTATTTCTTGAAAACGTTTTGTTTACTGACGAAGCTAGTTTCAGTAGGGAAGGCATATTTAACAACCGAACGTGTCATGTCTAGGCAGAAGAAAACCCAAATGCTATTTTTGTAGCTGGGCATCAAGATAAGTTTTCTATTAATGTATGGGCGGGTATTATAGGCAACTTCCTTGTTGGACCCTACATTTTTCCAAATCGGCTTGATTCACCAACCTACTTAGTGTTCCTTAGAGACATTCTTCCGGAGTTGATGGAAGATGTTCCTCTTCTTGTCCGAGAAAATATGTGGTTTCAACACGACGGAGCCCCAGCCCACTATGGCAATATAGTCCGCGATTACTTAAATCTGACTTTTCGAAACAGTTGGATTGGGCGTGGAGGGCCGACACCGTGGCCCGCTCGATCGCCCGACCTCACTCCTCTGGACTTTTTCCTTTGGGGCACAATGAAACAATTAGTTTATAGCTCACCTGTGGAAAGTGAGATGGACTTAGTAGCTCGAGTGGTTGAAGCAGCCGCGATAATAAAAAAAGATGGTCCAGTTTTTGGACGTGTTCAACGATCCATGATTGATCGGTTTAGATTATGCAACCGAGTGGACGGTCGTCATTTTGAACAGTTTTTGTAAATAAAGGAGTCCTTATTGTAAATAAAGAAGGGTCATAAGGTATTGTCCAATAATTGTATTTAATAATTACAAAAAATGTTTACATTATCACTGTTGGTTTTTATTTATTTTAAAATAAAAGTAATGTTACTTAGCAACAGATATTTAAACAATGTAAAAGGAGTATTAGCATTGTTTAAATAGAGAAAAGTGGTCATGCATTACGAAAAGAACTAATTTCTCTGTAATTCTTTATCCAATCTTAAAAAAGAAGGTATCATTGAAAACTTCATAAAATGGACTAACTTTTATGTATCTTGCAATTTTTTATTTATCTTGCCATAAGTCTGTTATTTTCCAACCGATTAAAACAAATAAAAACCAATCGATAGGGAATTAAATTTTCTAAAAAAAGTTATTCTTGACATTTTTTCGATAAAGCGCTAGTTTTTTCGTTATTTCCGTTTGAAAATTTTGAATGGCCGCCATTTTGAAACGGTTTAAGAATTTTCATTCACATTTGGCACAAAGATAGCGGCCTATAATATGAACATTTTTGGAGAATCTCAATGCTGTAGCTCAAATAGTTAAGGAGTTATGAATGTTTTTGTAAAAAACACATACAGACAGACAGACGGAAAACTAGGCACCAGAGACCCATGTTCCTATAGTGAAATGTGTTTGTCTTGACCTAAGCAATAACGCTATATACCTTTGTCCAGAGAGTTACGGGACACCCTGTATATGTTATCAGTAAAGAGTGTCGCAATTATGGCTCTACTTTACCTTGGGGAAAACTAATAGTGCATAGGCAAGTGTGATTTTATTAAAATTTGACCTAATACAGTCAGTGACCTTGTGAACAATGCTGAACTGAAAACATATATCTCAGCGTCTGCTTATCGGGTGACGTACCGTTCGTCCTACTGATCAGAGTAGTAGAGAGAAGGAATTGTGCATAAGACGACTCTTGTAGGGTGGATAATAGCGCCACAGCCATCTTAAATCGCAAACTGCGAAATCGTTGAAACATGCATTCGTAATCTCGTGTTTCCAAATCTGTTTATAAATGAATAATTTTAAATTATTAAGAAAGCTTTATGTTTTCAAGCGTGACCTTAACGTATGGAAATTATTGTTCGATAACCCCCAAAATGCATTGAAAACAACCAAGTTTTACTTAATTAAAATATCATTTCAGAGGTTTCAATGTTCTCACTGTTTTAAACTAGGGGAAGAAGAACCTTTGAAGAATTAGCAAATATATATATATATATTTACTTTAAACGCTTCACATCTTTTTTGGACCTGAAAATACGCTTTTCCGAAGACGTTCTTTGTTAGATAATATTAACTAATTTTCAAGTGAGATATTTAAGATTTCTCTTTTCGTCATGGTCTACAACATTACACAGGCTGAATCAGTTTTACTGCAATAACAATCTAAACAGCACAAATAAAGTCGAGTATATGTCTGTAAGTTTTATTTGTATTTGCGTTACATGTCTTGTTGTGATGAAGCTTTCACAAACACGTTTTATCTTAATTACAGTTATAGAGAGTAATCAAACTGACATAATTAAATTTTAATTACAGTTGCTTGTTAAAGGTCAAAAGGTCGTTTTTTAATGTAACCCCTGAAGATTTATGGAATCATTAAACTGGGCGTTAACAGGTTATATTGAAATATTCCCGGAACATAATAAACGCTAACAGGGAACAGGGTTCAACCTAAAGCCAGATAATTTGAATAGTCTGTAAATTGTTAAAGACAATTACGTATTGAGTTAAGAGACTATACAAAGTGATATATAAATAAATAATCTTCTGTGTACAGCGCAATAAAGCATCAAATATTCATAATTAAATTGAAACAAAAAGTATGTATTAGTGGGTTAGGGTAAGAAGTTTACTTTTGTAATTTACTACAATAGTATTATATTTTAAGTAAGAACCTAGAGTTGTCTTGAGCAAAAAAGATAAAGCGAAGTTTTGAATATGAATCCTAGTATGGATACATTATATGGATATAATGTAGAATTTTGAATGATGTGTATTTTAGGTTTGCTTCAAATACTTCAAACA
>JAGFPH010001044.1:8581-27846 GCA_018207615.1 Philaenus spumarius
ATTTTTTTTAAAACAACCCGCTTTTGGGCAAAAAACCCCCAAAAAATTAGTTATTATTTTTTTTATAAAAAAAACGGCTCTAACGTTTTTGATAAAATTTTGCTTATTTGTAGCCTTTAATGTACCCTACCATATGCAAAAAACAGCATTTTTCTAAGAATTCTCGTTTAGCTATTAATAATAATAACTGATTTTTGGGGGTTTTTTGGCCATAAAGGGGGTTGTTTTTCAAAATTTTTAGGCCTAATTGACGTGTTTGTTTTAAACTTGTTCGAAATTGATGGAATAGTTATCTCTCTAGATAATAATAATATTTATTAGTTCATCTCCTACTTTAATAAATCACCTCTCCTACCCCACATACAATTATGAAGTCACAGTGAATCTGTTTAATAATTTAAATATGTTTGTAAGAAAGTATGTGCCAGTTCCTGGTACCGTTTATTGATTTTAAATGTGTTCATAAGAAAACAGTTAAATACTTTTCACCAACACTACATGTTTGAAAGCTAGTGAAGTTTCGACGCTGATCTATATGTTGAGACGAGAATGAGAGTATTAATGCTTTAAGTGCAGTATACTCTTATAATTACAGGGTGTTCGAAAAGTCTGATAATGGCTTAACATTTGGTATGTAAGGAAAATTGGAAGGTAGGTATGATTAAGGAACCTACTCTATGTAAAAATACTATTTTATTAATATGTAAAAAAAATGTTCTCCCATCTTGGATCTGTCTTTTTGAATGTAACTTTTTTATAAATAATAAAGTGGCCATCTTATACATAATTTCAATGTAAAAATTTAAGAGAATATCAATGTTGAAAACCGCACCTCCATATCTTAAACCGTTGTGAATATAATTGCAATTTACATAGAGCAGTTCCTCAATCACACCTACCTTAAAATTTTCCTTATATACCAAATATTAAGCCGTTCTCAGACTTTTCCCCCTCCGTGTATTTTCGTATTTAACATAAAAAATTTAATTGTATATTTCTAAATTTAGTGATCACTTTTAAATGATTTGTACGAACTTTTATCTATTGATCAATCCACACCTAAATGAAACAATCAAACGAAATCTCGCACCATCAGCGAGAACATATAGGCCTACATTTGAAAATTTTAAACAATTTGAATTAAATTCCTTATCCTAAAATAAATAATTTTGTCAGTAATGTTAATCTACAAAATAGTTATAATTGAATACTTGTAGGCCACAGTGCAAGCCTAAGTGTTTACGACCCTTACCACCCCTTGGATGTTTACCAAGATACCTCACCAGTACCTGACCTAACATCCCCTCTTTGAGCCGACATTTCCTTGTTTTATTAGGGCTAATAAATATGACTACCCATTGTGCGGCAAAAGTAACAATAGGTAGTTGGACTATGCTATAAATTAATATTTGATAGTTTTAATACAATCTACTTTAGTTTTTAAGAAATTAATACTATAGCATTCAGAAAGAGGTGGTTGTTTTTCCGCGAATAAAATCTTTAATATTGTTATGGAGTCAACTCTACTATCCTTGAGACAGGCACACTCAACTAGTTTTAATTTGCTATGTTTTGAAATAGGATAATATAAAAACATTGTAAAAGTGAATAATAAGTCTGACACAAATATTTTAACTGTTCTGTTTTCTATAGTACTGAAATTACATCTTCACAAAAAGGATTTTCTCTTAAATTGATAAATATAAAATTAATTATCTTTAAAAAAATAATTGTGCTTACAGGATTAGAAATATTCATGTAGAAATAATGAATAAAAATCCGGTCATGGCTATCACATATAGTATAAAGGAGACAATACTAAAACATATACTTTTCTGTGTTAAGTAGATTAGTTATTCTGATAGCACTCCCATAAGACTTTTGTGTATCATTCTTGCAAAAAAGTTATTTTTTTAGAATGTGTGTTTAAAAAAAATATATATTTCTTGTTGGTAAAGAACAAAAGGTCTTTAGTTTGTGCTAGAATAATACAAATTGAGTAGCAGCATAATGCATAAGTAAATCTAGTGTCAGTAATCAGTACACATAGGTTAAAACATAACTAACTCTGATGTTGGTTTTAACTGTAAAAGACTGGACGAGAGAGTTAAAACTCACATTCAAGCATTCTGTACCCCATTCTATAGGAAGTAATTCTTGCGATAAATTAACCGTTTTTACCACAAGATATTTAATATTTTCTTCCGTTTTAAATAAATTGTAAAGTAGCTAATCATTAATCCTGCGGTATTAAAAAGTGCCTACAAAAATTAAAATTTATTGTTTCAACACTTGCTGAAATGTAGTAACAAGTTTTCTTATTTTCTGCGATTTAAAATAAATAACCAAAACATTTATTCCAGTTATTTCTAACGACACAAAATAAAAACATTCCTATCAAATTTTCTGTTTCTAGTTGTTGCCGTTACTAAGTATGATGACGTGTTTTTCAGAAGAGTTTGCATATGTTCTGCAGTTTAAGAATAATTGTCAAAATGTGTAATGTGATACGGCATAAAGAGAAACATTTCTAGCAAATTGTAAGTTTTCAACTTCAGCCATCAATGAAGTATTGTCAAAAGTTTTCCGAAAGGATTTAAATATTTTCTTCCATTTTAAAAATTATTAATTAAAAATAGGTATCCTTCGTTATCTCCAAAGGCGCAGAAAAAACATTTCTAGAAATATTTTGCATCCTTAGTTTTAGCCACTATGAAGATATCGTAACGAGTTTTCCAAAACTCTTTCTTATTTTCTTCTGTTTTTAAATAAAAAACTAAACGATGTTTTCCTGGTTTATGGCAAAGTCATAACACTCCAACCATAATTTACAGCTTCTATTTTCTATCAAGCTGAACTATAGTAAAGCGTTTTCCAAAAGAGTTAAGAGACGTTGCTGAATGATAACTTGAAATTTAATTCTGCGATACCTTCAACATTACAAAATAAAAAAAAAAACATAAATTAAATTTTTCTTTTATTGTTTTAGTTTTAGTAATAGCCGGGATAGGGTTTCCAGAAAATAATGCTGTTTTAAATTAATTAAATAAAACTTCAATTCTCCACCATCTCATATGAAACAAAGAAAATTCTTAACAAACTTTCCGTTTCTAGTTTCAGCCATTATTAAGATAACACGTTTTCCGGAAGAGTTTTATTTACTCTGTGTTATTTTTACTAGTAGTATCTGTAGAAAATTGCAACATAAGTGCTAAAAAGTTATTATTAATATATTATTTCTCACAACAATTTATTATAACATGCACAATGCATAAAAAAAACAACAAAGGAAAACTATTATACAGGTGTCCCATAAGTAAAGTGTCAAACTTCGAGGAATGGTTCTATGGGTCAAAATAAGGAAATAAAAATAGGGTTTTGACAGTTAAACCATCCGATATAAAATCAAAAGTGCTACAAAAAAGTTTCCTTGAAATTTTTTGTTAAAATATACGGTTTTTGAGTAATTTAGGTTTAAAATTTTCAAACAGCCGCCATTTTGAAAATAATGATTGGATTTAATCGCTTATATTTCTTGAGCTACATAATTGTTTGGTTAAACTTTATGTCAAGTTTGAACTCAATCAGTCAAACCGTTCTCTAGATAATAATTATTTTGTAGAAAAAACAAAATGGCGGATATCTAGAAAACGAAGCGTTTTCGGGTTTGTGTTTATATAAACTTTTTTCCTTATTTTGACCTACAGAACCATTTCCCGAAGTTTGTTACTTTACTTATGAAACACGCTGTATACAAACACAAACATATTTTTAACAGTTTTTTGTTGATCAACAAGCTAGATCAACAAAAACGAACTTCGATCAACAAAGAAGGTAATTTTGGGATCAACAATGTGTTGTTAAAATTAAGTCAATTTTTTTGTATATATAAATATACATGATACTTTTCATATGCGGTTTTTCATTCCGAATTGAATGGTGTCAAAATGAGCTTTCTACTATAATTAGAACTTTATTTATAAGCGTTTCAAAATGATCAACAATTAATGTTAACTGACACAAGATCAACAAATAGTGCTACGAGACAAATATATATATATATATACAGGGCAGGGCCGTATTCCATGCTTTTTAAAATGTGGTTTACAAGAGTCTTAGCATTTTAAATTGAAAATTATCCTAACAATTTTTTTTGTATTTGAAATATTCTTTTACTATTTATTGAATCTCCCCAGAATATAATCCCATAAGAGAGCTGGGAATAAACATAGGCATAGTGGACCATCATGGTTGTAGTCATATCGGTAACTCTCTTTATGGTAAGTATTTCAAAATAAGCTTTATTTAGCTTTCCAGTTAGGTATAAAATATGATTTTTCTAACCCTAAGGATTGTACAGTGTTTGTGGGTGTTATTATAGTGTGTAAATATTCATCACCAACACAAGAAGATCAGATATGATTTGAATGGAAGTTTATTGAATATTTAAAAGAAGACTATTTGCCTTAAACCAGCTATTCATTATACTCAAGTCATCTTTAAGTCTACTTTTAATTGGGTTTCGTTGGAATTTGTTATTGCCACAGTTGCATCATCAGCAGAGTCAATTTAGAATACACAATATTTTGGTGTAATATCATTGATGTATACAATAAATAACAGAGGACCCAATATTGAACCCTGTGGAACACCATTTATAATTTTTAAGTACTTATTACTTACATTATTTTGCCCGACAATTACTCTTTGAAAAATGATTTTTACAATGTTGTAAAACAATTGATATGTAGCCATTGGTAATTGTTTTGGTAAAATTTACTCGGTAGCTGTAGATTTACAGGAGGGGAGGGTACCCCATAATTCCTTACTTTCCTGTCTCGCCCCCCTCTAGAAAAAATCATATGGGCCCATACATGGAACATATTTTGGTGCGAGGTGCGGTGCGCGGCTTTGTGGACAGGCCCTTTATCCTCGATAATTTGCTGGGTGATTGTTTTTATAATTTATGCACTTAGCTGGATAATCTTTTCTCATTGGACATGTTACAGTAAAGTGATTTTCAGCACTCTCAACACACCACGACTGTTGCCAACAATAGTTGTGTGTGTCATGTGATTATATAAATAGTAGCCTACCTTGTTACACTGCTCACAGTCCAATATGTACCTCTTTATGTCGATAACGATCGTTTCGCCTATTATTCAGGCATTGTAAAACCGAATTTGGTTGTTATTGCATTCAATTTAAATGAGCGTCAACTTTAAAATACGCACAATACACAACACATAAACTACGTTTTACACAATAATATTAATAATCATTTGCTGAAGTTATCTGGAATTCTTGAAAACGTTTACAATTACTGTATGCCAAACTGAGCAAAATGAAAACGTTCCTGCAAATAGAACTTTATCAGTCTAGTAGTTTGACTGTTTGACGCTAGGTCGCGATAAAAGTCAGTTTAAAATACCACTGTAGTTTGAAATACAGTGACGTGATAGCAGCACTGGCCGCCATATTGTTTCCAACTCAACACGGGTTTGTATTAGCCTAGGGACGATTTTTCGGATTTCCACTTCAAAGTTGTTCTTATGAAATTGCTCCTCTAGCTGTCGGCCATGTTGGCTGACACTCCATTAAGACCAATGTTAAATTAAAATCCAAATTTTCCCTTTATTTTTGATCGGAAAATTATAAATGATATGTCATTTTAAAGCTATGGTCAATATGCATTCAAATGGCTTTTTAAAAATTAAGAAAAATATTTTGTTTAATATTTATTAACAATTTAAAACATTGATTTTTAATATTTTTTTATGTTGTCACTATTAATTATAGGGAAAAACTACCAAGCCATTCGCCTGAAGAATTTCGTCCCCAAGATTAGGTATTTTTTTAAAAAAGCTATTTGAAAAATTGCGGGTTTTAAATGGATTTAGGCTGAGCAATGTCCATCTAACCTACCGCCGCTATAGGGCGATTTAAAATATTTTTTACGTTGTAACTATTAATTATAGCGAAAAATTACCAAGCCATTCGGATGAAGAATTTTGTCCCCAAGGTTTTGGTATTTAAAAAAAACCCTATTTGAACAATTGCGGGTTTTAAATGGATTTAGGATGAGCAATGTCCGCGTAACCTACCGCCGCTATAGGGAGTCGAAGGTTGCTTTCTGTTTTACTAGAGCCGACCCTTAACACATTGTCACAAAAATTGTAAATTATAAAAACATGTCCGTTATATTTGGCTCACTATAAATGAGTGAATACAGAAAATACTGGCAGGCACTTTTTTACTACATTATCATTTAAACATCAATATAATCTAATTAAGTTTAGTGAAGTATATACCATTATACATAATCTTGATCAGAAAAGTACGCAGGCAACATATCTGTGTAAAAATAAAGTTTCTTACTCGGTTTCCGTCAAGTGACCTCTTTTTCGTATTTGTAACGCGTTTCGGGACTTTTATCCCATCTTCAGACCAATGTATAAATTACTCAATCGAGGTCGTCAAACATTAAAATTAATTACACAAAACACACATACCACATTTCACACGTACGTTTAGGTGTACACCTAACAGTACGTATTTTAAATGTAACCCACTCATTATTTTTGTTACTGAAAATATGTTAACAAAATTTTATACATATATCTTGTGTTGCATTACAGGACACATTTTTTGAAATATCTGGCCCTCTATGATTTTGGGAGCTTAGGCCAAGGGGGTTAACAATTTCAAATATAAAGGTAGGTCATGTAATACACCATTTAAAAGTTTTGGGAAAAAACATACAACTGACTTATTCCTAAAATTAACAAATAAATAACCTGCTTTGATGTTATGATAACAATATCATTTTCCAGAACTTTGATTGTCCGTTACTTTGAAACTAAGCAAGATACTAAGCTCTAGTTTGCGCCATTGTGTTTCTCTTTTAATAAGCTTTTCAATGGTGTATTACATGACCTACCTTTATATTTTAAATTGTTTACCCCCCTACCACCCCGAGCCCCCCAAAATCATAAAGGTTCAGATATGTCAAACAATTTGTCCTGTTTTGCAAACCGAGATAAATACAATGTTTTGTTAAGTTATTTTCAATAACAAAAATAATAAAGGGGGTTAAAGGGACTTTATGAACTAGAATTAGTTTTTCCATGAGTAAAGAAGTTCATAAAAACACAAAATATGTTTTCAAAAAGGCGTAAAATGAAAAATAACACACTCTAAAAATATACAAAAAGATAGTCTCTCTCAAGTCACTGTAGTTCTAGTTTGAAATAAAGATCTTCTTTGGTACATGTTTTTTGTAAATAATGTGTAAATGTGGAAACAAACAACAATCGATATAATACTGCTTTCTTTCTGTTGTAATCAAATTAACTTCACTTCATATACTAAACATTAACGGGGGGGGGGGGGGGGCCGGTTGGGGGTTTTTTTGTTTGTCGGGGAGGGGGGGGGGGGATTTATAGCTAGTGCAAATTTATTTATAGTATCTAATTACAGGTCAACGAACTCCTAAACTAAAATCCAAGCAATAGCTTTAAGCGACTTCTAAATACTTGTCAAGTTTTTAATTGACCCATTTCAGGTATAAATGAATAGAAACTTAAACAATACACATTTTATCAATGGTTTAATATGTAATAGGAAATACTATACATATGAATTACAAGACAAATTCCAGCCTCATCTTTGAGCTCTTAGCAAACCTGTTAATCACGGCATTCACATCCATATGTATCTATGAATATTTAATAGACCCACAAGTCGTTCCTCTCCCAAATTGTATTCGATTGGCGAATATAATTGTAGCTCCCCAAAATTATAGAATAATTTATCTATTAAAACGTATTTAGTATAAAAAGGCTTATTAAAAATATTGTATATTCTAGATTATTTTTTGGGAGGGGTCATGACCCCCTTGACCCACCCTGGGACCTCTCTTGAATCTGATACATTTGTCATGGAGTGTCGTATATTTTTGTTGTTCTCAAGTAGTGTTTACGTATGCGTAAATAGGCCTGACATTTCTTATCTAAACAAACTTTACAGGACCATGCAGAAAGATTACTATCTAGTTTGGACACAAGTAAGGCCTAATCTAAGTACAAACAAATAAATCCGGTAGTTTGTGACAGTTGTTGCAACGAGTGAGCGTCTTTGTTCAGATTGGATTTGGAGTTCTAGCTAAAAGCTGTGCAATTTTGTGGCGTTCCTAATTAAACCACCTTTCAAATCCTTCAAACTTTCGTACTCCTGAGTAAGGCGAAATTGCCTAATCATTGCCCCTTCCAGTCTAACCTGTAATCTTAGCTACCTGAGAGAGCTGGCGTCTCCCTTCTTGCTCTTCCGTACTCTGAACTCTTCCTCAGTACTCAAAAGATAACCATTCCCCATTTTGAGTCACAAACAGTTAGCGATAAATTAGTTTAACTTCGCATCTTTTGGTTAGAACTTCTTAAACGAAAACTTATGTATTTTTTTGGAATGCCGAAGCATTTACAAAGTCGTTGAACATCGTGTTTTACGGAACGATTAAATTCAGTGCCATGTAAAAGAGCCAGAGATTCGTTAACAGTGGGTCAACTGTCAGCCTAACAAAGTTACAATTAATTGCAACTTACATTGTGTAACAACGATAACAAGCTGTACTTATGAACTTTGCTAATCACCTATGGCTATTTGTATAACATAATATTTTTGTAATTAATTGCATGAGACATCTAGCGTTTTGGAAAATACAGCCTTCCAAAGGCTAATTCTAAATCTAAATATATATAATCCAAATACCACTCACTGACTCATCACGAAATCTCAAAAACCACCGAACGGATTGGAATGACATATGGTAGGTAGCTTTCTCTACACCCGATTCCACGTTCACCGTGCAGAACAGGTCTAACGGGATAATAGACATGCTACTAACATTACAAGGAACATCACGTTTATTGTCATGCGGGTTGCGTCAACTGACCGAGCATTGCATGGGAGTTGATGTTTTTAGTTGGCTATTATAGCTGAGACTATCGTATGGATAACTTGGCTTATGGGCGCTCTGTACAGCACGGTGAATGTGGAATCCAGTGTAGGGCCCTAAGTGCTCGCTAAGAAAGATTTTCAAAAAATTCGAAATTTTAGGGGGGTTCGGGGTTGTCAAAGTTACTAAAAATCCCCATAAGAAATACATAGTGTAATATATTTATTGATATATATTTTTTATTAGTGTACATTTAACTTTGATTTGTCTATCCGTGCAAAACCGGATCGGGCAACTAATGTTATATATATATATTCAACCTCTAACCATTTTGGTCAGTGACGTCACAAATTATAAAAATTAATTATTTCTTTTAATTATTTTGTTTTGGTTTCTTCAGATTTCAAACCTTGTAATTATTTTTTTAATTTATATATAAAAGGTTTACCAACATAATTAGAATAAGTAGACATAACAATATAGCCCTAAAATAGTTGCCTAATTGTAGCGAACATCTTTTAAAGTTTATTAACCTGGTATATTGTCAAATTATGTGTTATAAATCTTTGTATAAATATTTATTTTCTTATATGTTATCTTAATTATTATGAAACTAAAGGGGAAGGTTTTTCTTTTCTAACTTAAGGGAGGGTAACTTTTCCACTGTATCAAATCTTTTATTTAAAGGCGTATAAAAAAAATTAAATGTTTTAAATTAAGAGCATACATGGGCGCCCATATGATATTTTCTAGGGGGGGGGGGGCTAGACCGAGGTAGGGGCTTGACACGTTCATTGCCAAGGACGCCCATGTTAGCTTGACACTGAACACTATGAGAAGCGGCCGACGCACAGTGCATTGCACGCCAACCCGTATTGGGAGTATTTTCAATATACAATGCATTGCGTGCTACGCACACCAACCCCCGTGTTGGAAGTATTTTCCGGGCTTGAATAATTATGTTAATTCATTGTCAGAATATATCAAATATATAACATATCTCAATATGGGAAGATTTGCTTTTTCGGTTAAGGTATTCAAAGAAAGAAGTTATAATGAGTTTGAACAGTGAAGTTTATTTCTTTCAATATACTACAGGTAATTGAAGCAGTAAACTGATGCAATATAATACAACTTTAACTATCAGATTACTACCTTAACGATACTCACGTCCATCGTATCCACCTCCATGCACACTGATTGAATTGTCGTGTGGATTGTTTACGTTTAGTTCGACATCGTAGTCACCGACTGGCCCCGGTCGGTTCGGCTCGATTCCATGATATCCACCTCCGCCCACCGAATTACCGAGTGGATTATTTAAGTTTGGGTCGACATCGTAGTCCGGACGAACAACATCCGGATACTCATCTCCTTGTCGGTTCGGCACAACGTGAGCTGCATCGGGGCTTTTCCATCGCATATGAAACGAAGGTTTATTCGGATTACGTTGTACCCATTCGAACATAAGCGACGTGGACGGCGTTACCTGAATTATAGTAACAATAATTACATCTTTCAAGTTAGCCTGTTGTATGACATTGAAACCATTGTATTACTGCTGAAAGTGGAAAGAATACAATGACATATTTAATTATTTATTTTTAAGAAACTCAAATCTTATCTTATTAAACGAGCAATTCTTGTATATTTGTTTATAAATTTATTTCGGGGATCTAGCTAACGGCTCTAACGATTTTGATGGAAATTTGCATATAGGGGTTTTTAGACGTCAGGAATCGAATGCGCTAGGTCTTATGCCTGCAAAAATGTTTATGTACTATTTAACAAACATAAATCATTAACAACGTATCAGGTGGTATAATTTTTAACTTATTTCTTTATTCAAACACCAAACATAACTAAAACATTATTGTTTGCTGTTATTAACCGTTCTGAAAACCTTTTCACCAGTTTCTGCATTCTTTGCATTTCTATAAAGGTAATATAAATTATCTAATGATTATAATTATTATTTGGAATTTCTAATATACTTAAACAATATCAAACATGGCCTATTCGTTGGAAAGGTTACATCTACATGTAACTAAAGAAGTTTTTGAACGTCGGGATTCGAATGCGCTAGGTTTTATATCTGCAAAAAAATTCTAATAAAATGTTAGAACTAATTACACTCATGATTTTTTATTATTATTTAAATTAATAGTTCATATGTACGTAAAATCGAAAAATATTAATATTTATTCAATGTGCGATTCGTATTTACATACATTTTCCTAAAAAAAAACAATACTGAGCGATGCTCGGTCGCCCAGGTACTTAATTTTATACTGGATGAGACAATGAGAGCGCAACAATTATAATTAATTATTATAATTATTATAATTAACAATTATAATTAATTACTCAACAATTATGTTGAGTAATTAAAAACACCTTCAATAGTTCTTAGTTACATTAAAAGCTATGCCATTTAATTACTCAACATTTACCGATTTACTTCAAATTTTGTATCAAAATAAAATGACGACGGCGATACACAACGTTATGTGATTTATTTTTATATTTTCTTGTTATAAAAAAGTTTGCATAACGCTACTATAAAAAATTAAAATTCAGGTAGAAGTGGAGCGGAAACCAGTCGACCGTGCTGACCCTCGGTAGGCTTCAACTTCCGCCTCACTCTGAGTTGAATTTTACTATAGTTTAAGTTGCCATATGATAAATACGACAAAAATTAATCATCAGCTGTGTTTGTTTATAACCTTAATTGAACTGTGCCATTTTATTAAACATGACACTTTTTAGTCCTAAAGACCGTGCTTTTGCTGTTATAGTTTTTTTTTTAAGAATAGTGATTCTGTTCAGATTACACTTCAATGTTGGCCTACACCATGGGCGCCCATATGATATTTTCTAGGGAGGGGGGCTAGACTGGGGTATGGGGATTAACACGTTCACTGCTAAGGACGCACATGTGAGCTTGACACTGAACACTATGAGAAGCGGCCGACGCACAGTGCATTGTACGCCAACTCCCGTGCTGGGAAAATTTTCAATACACAGAGCATTGCGTGCTTCGCACGCCAAATTTACACATGTGCTTCTGCTTTAAAATATTGGTAATTATTACGTAGAAAGGTTCAAAAATAAAGTAATTTCTACTCATTTAGACTATAAATATAAAAAATAAAAGGTCAGCTCCTATCATAGGAAATTTCCGTAGCACTTAACGTGTTAAGGAGTACCCTCCTCTTCTTCGGCAAAAGGAGTCCAGGGTTACTTTTGACCTCACCAAGAAAACTTTTAAAATTTGGGAAGCCAATTTGGCTGTTCAGGTGAAATATTAACCCACACAGCATCGAGTCTGTACCTTTACACCGTCAGTGAATACACAAACACCAATAACCAAGTAGTGACCCAGCAGTTCATGCTTGAACTCTTGTAAAAAAATAAAATAAGTATATGTAAAATCAAACGGCACATAAAATGTAAAACGTATTTTAGTGCTAATCTCTTTAAAGAAAAATACTTAACTATAATTAATAATATACATATTTTCCTTTCCCTGGGAGCCGTGGCCCTCCTCTGCCCATAAGTATGGGTACCCATGGTCGACACGATGCAGTTCCAGATCGTAAAAAAATAGCAAACTGGGTAAAATTATTTAGAAATATGACCTCAACCCAAAACAAAATTGGGGGAAGTCTCAAAACGATGCGCGCACCAGTGAATGTGGAAAGAGTGCGAGTCGCAGTTACTCGCAGGTCCAAAGAGGTCGGGCAGGAAGCAAGCGTTGGCACTTGAGATTTCCAACAGATCTCTGCAGAGGATTTTGCACCAGGATCTTCATTAAAATCCTTAAAAAAATTTAAGTTGTGCAAGAACTTAAAGAGCCAGACTACAACAGAAGAGTAGCGTTCTGTGACAAAATATTGAGGATCAAAAATCTATTGCCTAATTTTTAAAATCTGTTGATTTATGTCTGATGAAGCACATTTTTACCTTTCTGGTCATGTGAATGATACACGTACTGGCTGAAAAATGTATGAAAATTGTGTTGTGCAGTGTACTAAAAATAACAGTGTACGACTTCAGCTGAGAACACTGAAAATGTTTCCTGACAACGGTCACTCTAGAGCTTAGCTGTTAACTTTTAGAGTTTGTTTTTATTTTTAGTGGGGGATAATTCAACAATCTAATAAGGTGATACATTTTTTACCATAACTTTAGTTTAAGAAGTCATAGAGAGGTTTGCGGCATTCATTTTCTTTTTTTATCCTCTTTAAAATGGTATGCAACTTGCTAGGGGTTGCTATTTTAAAATAAAAAACTGCCCCCAGCAACCCCTATTTAGGGGTGAGGGTTGAAACCCTAAACCACATGAAAAAGTACTTTGACTTATGTTAGTAACATTTACCAAATATTGTTTGAAAATGTACAGTCGTTCAAAAATTAAAGAGGAGGGGACCTTTATGGGACACCCGGTATGGTAAATACAATCTTAACTAGTGTTATAAATATATTAGTATAAAGTTCACCACTACATTAACTAACCTTGCAAGGATGTTAGTTATACTGAAACACACAGAGCAATTACTCTTATGACTACAGTAACTAATATGAATGTAATATTTTGTAGATGTACTGTCTAATTTTATTGTTTTTCTAACAATACCAACTAACTTACCAATAAAGAAACACTAAATTATTAAACACTTTAACTAATGTTATAACTACATTAGTTTATATTCACTACTACATTTACTTGCCTTGCGACATAGTTAGTAGTGCCTTAATGTCATAGAAACATTAGGCTTACTGTTGAACTTACATTTGCTACAAAGTTAAAAGAATTGCTATAACATTAAGATATCAACAGTAACTTACTTTAACAGTAAAGCTAACTACCCCCTGCTGACCCGTAAAGAAATATTTCCTTTACAGCAAAATTAATTTTGTTGCTGCAAGTTTAGTGATTTTCCAGTGTACGGGATTGGCGTGCGAAGCACGCAATGCTCTGTGTATTGAAAATACTCCCAACATGGAGTTGGCGAGCAATGCACTGTGCATCGGCCGCTTCTCGTAGTGTTCATGTGCGTCCTTAGCAGTGAACGTGTTAAAAGGGTTTAAATTCAAATCTCCGGTCCTAACCTGACCCCCCTCCCCTGAAAAGTTTTCCTGGTTACGGCCTTGCACAGCAGACATAACCATGACAGGAAATGTTTTTGAAGGTCGTTTCATCTCAAGATTTGGTGAATTTTCTGGCCAGCTCGATCTCCAGATTTGTCTGTTTTTGATTTTTTCTCATGGGGCTATTTAAAGTTCAAGATTTATCAAACTAGCCCAAGAGGCATGAATTGAAGCAAAGACTCGGGAGATTCCTCAAGAAATGCTTGAGCATGTATTCGACGGCTTTTACAAGCGACTTGAGGAATGCCATCACGTTAAAGGTCGTCATTTAAAGGTTGTGGTTTTCAAAAAATGACTTTAACAGAGTAAAATGGCATAGAGTAACCTATGTTTCTATGTGTTACTAGCTGGCCCGATCCGGCTTTGCACGGATAGACAAATCAAAGTTAAATGTATATTAACAAAACAAAAATATATCAATAAATATTTCTTATCTGGATTTTTAGTAACTGTGACCCCCGAACCACCCTAAAATTTCTAATTTTTGAAAACATTTCTTAGCGAGCACCTAGGGCCCTCGTGGAAGTTACATACCAAATTTCATTCCAATCCGTTCGGTGGTTTTTGAGATTTCGTGATGAGTGAGTCAGTAAGTGGTACTTGGATTATATAATATATATATTCATTTATTTATTTATAATATATATATTTATATAGATTAGTAAAAAATACAATAAAAAATACTAATAACAGATAATTAGTAACTAATATAATTACAATAAACGGTACCAGGAACTGGCACATACTTTCTCACAAACATAATAAATAAAGTAAATATCAATGTCAAACATATTTAAATTATTAAACAGATTCACTGTTTTATAAATTATAAATTATATACATAGATTAAGCGGTAAAATATTAAAAGTATTCAACTTGAGATAGTATTTAAAAAATATGGTGTTCTCATTGCCTCACCCTGTACTATACAGTAGTAACTTTACCTTAGTAGGCTAGTAATTCAAGGACAAAAGAAGTTTCTTAAGGTATTTAGTCCAGTCAACGAATGCTCAAAATAGGGGTCTAGGTAAAAAAAAGTCATAGGGAGCAAGGACTAACTTCAGAGCTTTGTTGGAACTAATATAAACTTTTTGTATAAACAAATATGGAGGAACTGTTCATTTGTTGTATTATTGATAATTTCGTTGTAATATTAAATATTTCATCAATTTGTTGTAATTTTGAAATAAATAAATATAAAATTTAAAAAATAAATAATTTTGCTTGGTACCTTTTGATTTTTGAAAATAAAAATTATCAATAAATTAATATAATATTTATAAATAGGCCCTAAGTATAATCATTTTAATGTTAAATTAAAAAATGCATTTAAAAAAACTAATAAGAAAAAATATTTTAATTAATATTTTTATACACGTTTTTAAATGGCACTGAAAAGTATAAAATTATTTTTCCTTTAAAAATATACATAATACCATATACTAATTTTCCTTAAAATTGATGTTGGTGAATTTAAAAAGAAATCAAATCACTTGCAAAATTCAAAGCAAAAAACGTAGGGCACATGCAATGCATACAGGGGTGCTGAAAAGTCTGTAGACGGTTTAATAATTCGTATATAAGGAAAATTTGAAGGTAGTTGTGATTGAGGAACTTACTCTATGTAAAAATACTATTTTATTAAGATTTCAAAAATGTATCCACCATCTTGAATGTAACTTTGTTTTTTTTAATGGGAAGGATGTCATGTGATATACCATTTCAATGAAGAATTTCAAGAGAAATCCAACGGTAAAATTTGCACATCCATATCTTTAACCGATTGAAAATGGCGGCCAAAAAACCAACGACATCGTGTTTTCCGATTTTGCCCCATTTTGCTGTCCTATTTATTTATTTTTTTTAGATTTTGCTAAAATCATAAAGTTTTAAATATGTAAAAAAAATGTCCTGTTATGCAAAACAAGGTATATACAAACTTATTTTCAATAACAAAAATAATGAGTGGTTAAAGAGACTTTATGAACACTCTGTATACATGTACATGTTCGCACTCTAAAGGAATTGTCACACTTCGGTCACACTATGTCACGTGACAGATTTTTCAAAAGATCTGTTTCCATAGTTTCAAATGGTGCAATTCACACCGACCTCGCAGAGCCCCACAGACGCTACAGACGTCGACAGAAGAATCAACACATCTGACGACGCGCATGCGCACTGGCCACTACCCCAACACTCACATGACCACACTCTGTCCAGGGCTCTATAACAAGGGCTATACCATTTTGATCATTTACCGTGACCCAGTATCGATCGCCTATGACGTCACCATGCTGATACACGCCAGCTGGTAATATTTCCGTAATGTGTGCGCAGTCGTTAACTCGCTGTTGTAACTCGATGGAAAGGCTTCAGTAAAATAAAATTTAGATATTCTTAATCTACATAAAGTACGGATTCTAACAGTATAAAAAACTTTTATTTTAACAGGTATTTCGAATTTTAATAATTGAAAATATTCTAGAATTATCACAGACTGACATGAAAAAGTTACTAAGCGAGGAAATTTTTTATTTTTGGGTTATAAACAAACTTCCAGCGGGAAAGTAGTAGCCAATGAATTGATCTAAACTATCAAATTCACCGATTTGTGATAAAATGATTACATCATTATGAAATAGTTTTTTAAATGAGCGCGAGGAGGTGCCGAGCCGCGACTCCTGAAGTACAGTTGTTTGATACGGGAATAATAAATAAAAATGTTACTAGTTTTTCAATTCGACTTAAGGTTAACCCACAAACTGGCTTTGGAAAAAAAATTACACTGAGAGAAACGGTGCGGCCGCCATTTTTATTTGATTTAAGAGGTTGAAAATGAGAAACGGAAAAACCTTATTTACATCGCTCGGCCTAGGAATAAGGAACATTCGTGCAAAAAATCATGACAATCGGTCAAGGCGTTTGGCCGTAATTGTGAGACAGACACACAGACGAAGTGCCGAACGGTCGAGCTAAAACGGAGTCAACAAACATTACTGACAATAATAATTTTAATATTAATAACAACTTTGTTTGCTGTAATGAACTATTGTTCTAACGTATAATTCTAACTCACCGTTGCCAAATAAGCTGCTTTTATAAAGCAAATAAACATCATAATCCCTAACGCTTTCATTTATTTGTTTAAATTCACTCCTTGTTTTACGATTATTTCTTTTCGAGTAAAGAAGAGAATCTGAAAAACCAATAATATATTAGTTACATAACATTATTTCATGTTTTTGTACAAATTTACATTTTTTAACAACCAAAAGATGCCAAAACTGCAATGCAGGGGGTGGTAATATGCATCAAAATAAAGAAAACAACTTATAGTGCACCAAAACTGAAAATTATCCGATAAAAATTAAAAAATGTTGTCCACAATGGGTTACATCCGAGGTCTGGTACTATAAACTTAAGTAGTAAGCGTTTCTTTTAACAGCTTAACACGTTCACTGCTAAGGACGCACATGTGAGCTTGACAGTGAACACTATGAGAAGCGGCCGACGCATAGTGCATTGCACGCCATATGGGAGTATTTACAATACACAATTCATTGCGTGCTTCGCACGCCAACCCCGACCTTGGGAGTATTTTCAATACACAATGAATTGCGTGCTTCGCACGCCAACCCCGGCATTGGGAGTATTTTCAATACACAATGCATTGCTTGCTTCGCACGCCAAACCCCGTTTTGGGGTTATTTTCAATACACAATGCATTGCGTGCTTCGCACGCCAACCACCGTTTTGGGGCGAATTTTCAATACACAGAGCATTGCGTTCTTCGCACGCCAATTTTAAGCGTGTGCGTCCGCTTTATAATATTAGTGATCATTAAGTGGAAAGTGGTAGTGTTAAGTAGTGTTAAAACCCTCTGAGGATGATGACCATGTCATCGAAATGTACATAAGGGTAACGTATTAAACACAACTTACAATTTAGTTGTTTAGTTATTGTTTTTGTTCCTTGTTTTGTGTTTCGGGTTTTTATTTAAATGAGTGTGATTACGTAGAAAGGTTCAAAAATAAAAAAATAAAGTAATTTCTACTCATTTAGGCTATAAATATAAATATACTCATTAATGCGAATACTTAATTGTAATTAATAATCAACTTGTTCCAAAAGTTCGCTGATAAATGGCGTCCATGGTCCATTTAAGAATTCTAAATGAGAATAACTCAAAACCCGAACTTTTTATAAAATACTTCGAGTAATTGTTTGTAGTCCTTTTAATTTCCCATCGGACGGTATCACCACGAACTACGATAGCATCAATTTCAAGACGATGTTATGTACCGTACTGAAAAAATTTTCTTTTTTGTGAACGAGAGTTTTAGTAAACTGAACTACACTTCGCAAGCCTAGTAGTTATACAATAGTTGTTTGTAGTTCTTAGCAAAGATTTATATATAACACGTCCCCTGTAGGGTACGCCTCTTCTGGTTAGGCCGCGGATGTCTAGTTTTGTATTTATGTCAGGTATTTATGTATTTTTGTCACACTGTTAGGTCAGTTATAGTTTCGTTACTGTAGCCCGTGTATCACTGAGGATGGCGACATTGTCGTTGAAACGCGTTTGAAGTTTGAAAACGTATTTGTTGTGAGATTTTGTGTTCAGGTTGTATTTTATCAATAAAAATGAGTCAGTAGAAATAAGACATAGAGATCAAATCAATATCTTAGACTGAGTTAGGTTTGGGCAATAAAAATGTACTATCACTGAACACATAGTGTACTAATTATTCATTGTAACCAACCAACCAACGTTTTAAATTTTGTACCCTAACAACTTGAAATTCGGATTCAGCACACGAAAAGACATGGCCTATAGAACCGCAGAGTAACCGAATATTTGAATTTTGTCTACGAGAGGGTATTTGTCGCTATCGTTTTACTTTGCACCAGTTATTTTATTTTAATAAATAGTTTATATCTCTGGAACGGGTTATCCGATTAAGTTGAAATTCAGCAAAGTACTGGTGAATGTACAGATCTAGTTTCGAAAAATAATCAACCTACTCTAATAGTTCGTTTATAAATGTGAAAAATATCGAGTAAAGGGTAGCCTTAATCGCTACTACACTGATCATGGTATCGTCACTATCCGTCGCTACTACACCGATGGTACCGTCAACATATGTCGCTACTA
>JAGFPH010001044.1:27856-40381 GCA_018207615.1 Philaenus spumarius
CGTCGCTACTACACCGATGGTACCGTCGCTACTACACCGATGGTACCAGCATCATCCGTCGCTACTATACCGTTGGTACCGTCACCATCCATCTTATGGTACTGTAGCAAGAAAGCGTAGTGTCAGGGTTGTTGGTAAATACCAGCCTTTACAAGCACGTAGGCCAAATCTGTAAGACCATAAAATAATGTCAAATGTACCAAAATCGTTAGCCAATCATAAGGAAAAAATATTCAAACGGACCAACCAGGGTGAGCCAAGTAAAGGCGATAAAAAAGAAGGTGGGACAGCAACGCGTGAAAAACGTGGTCTATTACAAAATTTCCATCAAGAAGTAAACATGTAGTGATCTACATTCAGTATCAATTAATTAAACAAGTTTAAAAAAAAATTCATTCCTGGAAGATATTCAAAAATGTGAAAGTGTCGGGTAGTGTACCAGTTTGAAATAAAAGTGCGGACGACCAAATTTTGATAAAATATGCAAATAAATTTAATTAAGTGAAAGTGAGAAAAGGAGAGGGAAAAAATGTTTAAACAAATGTAAGTAGATTTAATTATTTTCTAATTGTAAGACAGATCTCGGTGAGTAGAAATATTTGAATTAAAGAACGAAAACATATACTTGCCATTTGATTTTAGACTTAAGTTAGTAGGGTATAAGATGTATTTAGTTTAGTGGTACTGACCCATTAGAATTAGCTTCTAAACCAAGAGTTGTAAAGCAATTGGGGCCAGTTACCAATTTAAAGATACCGTAAACATTTTCAAGGAAAAGGGGGAAAATATTTTTGTCAATAGACTACGTTATTATATTCGGATTAATTAAATGATGTGTTAAATGAATTTGCTATTTTATTATCAGAAATTGATTTGTTTAGGCAGCTTGGAAGGCCTGTTTTATGTTTTAAATAATGTGTACGATCGTGATTTGTCAGGGCATTTTAATTGTTGTAAAAATTTAATTATTGAAGGAAGTGAGTTGGTGATATGTTTTTCACTCATTTGTAGATTCACTTGAAGTTGAAATATTTGAAGGATTTTGATTAATACATTTAGGTTTTCGAAACTCACACGTCTCTGAAATTATTGATACCTGGTCTCTGGAGTACACTCACAAGCCAAGAGAAAAGTACCCTCAATGATTACAAAGTATAAAACCTAGATAGGCCATGGGCACTAACAAGCAGTATAGCAGCTGAAGCCAACTCCGCCATCTTGGTGGGGGCCAAAAGCGTAAAAAGCAGCATTTACACGGACAAAATTTTAATGCGCGCTTTTCAAATACACTGTCGTTTGACCAACTTACGATGAAGTTAAAATTTAGAAATTTCGCATGCAGACAAAATATTAGTGTTGGACAGTAATGGTGCAATTAAAAGTTGTAAAATAATTGTATTAGGCCTACTAATTTACCTTACAAGTTAAAGTTAAAACTTATATGTGGTTTTTAAATCGTGACATGAAAAAGTTGGTCTGTGAGATTTTTTTGAATTTTTCGGGTAGAGAAGTTTTGTAAGCGACAAAGTTGTAAATAAGGACTTATATTTAGCTTATTTTGACACAAAAAATTTTCACGAAGTGTACTCTGGTCAGAAAGGCAGGTTGAAGACAAGAGTAAATAAAGCACGGCCGGGCCACTCGTCGCGTCAGACGGCACTGCATTTATCTGTGCGATACCCACTGCTCCTCAGGCCGCTTCCTATCATTGTAACCAAAACTATTATTACTGACTATTACTTAATTATTAAATTCTTAATTACAACACTACTTCTGCTCAGATTAGTCTACCTATTACCTGTTCATAATTTGAATACTTTCAAAACATATAAGACGTAATTTTCATTCTGTATACTTCATTTTGTATAGTGCTTTTTATATTTGACACATTGACAACAGTTGTTACATAGTCTAAAACCTTCATAAGCCTCAGAAAACTTGGGTCAACTACGAATAATAAAAAAGACTCATTGCAAATTCAAAAACATTTACTGGGAAAAATAACATTGTTAGAAAAAAAATGTAAAAAAAAAACACAAAAAAAAAGCAACTTACATTTTACATTTACTGCCCTAAAAATGTTAAACTTTAGTTAAATTGTCGGAAACCTGAAAATGAATGAATGAATGAATATTTTATTGATCCTTAAATTATGTATATTACATTATTGCACAAACAAAATCATAATTATTATCTTAATAAACTAAATTAAATAACAAAAGAATAAATTGCTCTATTTGCAAAACAATCATAATATAAGGAAACAATTTAAACTACCTCGATGTTTTAAAAACGTGTTTGAGGTAGTGAGTAAATAAAACAATTTAAAAAAGAAAAACCCAAATACACACACACACATACACACCCAAACTCACACACAAATATATATATACAGGGTTAGTTAAAAGTCTGGAGACATCCCCTTAACTCTCCACTGAGCATTGATAGAAAATCCAAACCCGGGGATTGTTTATAGGTCATAAAAGCACACTTCCTCATGCATAGACCAGTTTTATTTACAAGTTTTAAATAAAGTATACAAGTTTTGTTAACAGTCGGGGTGGGCAGTGACGCTCGGACTATGCAACACTGGATAATAAATAAAAACTGTTCTCGTTTTGAGTATAACGGTTAAATGTTCGTAAGTATTTGCTAAATTAACAACAGTTAAACAAATAACTAACCAAATCAAATCATTCAATATTTTCAACCCGTTTATTAAAAAATCTAATAGATTATTATTAGTAGTTAATTATTATTTGAAAATATACAACTATAACAAAATACTACGAGATGATCTCCTTTTTCAGTTATTGTTTTCTTTCACTTTAAAATTGAATTTACACAACTTTTACAAATTAACGAAAAGATTTACAAACGCAATACAAAACAAATACTAAAATATACTGTATTATGAAAACTGATGAATAAAAACGAGAATCCAGAAGAAATAAACAGCGTGATCGACCAACGGAGCGTTTGTGGCAGGACGTTTCAGTTTCAATATTACTGTCGTTAATCAACCACTTTAAAAACCAAAACGGTGCTTTGGAGACAAAAAATGTTTGTGATTTCCTACAACTTTCCAGCAGACGAAACATCGCTATTTGAAAAATAAAAAAAATCCTCGCTTACTGAAAATTTTATGTCAGATGATGCCTGAACTAAAGTTTGCATTTTACTTTTTTAATGTGTACAATTACGTAAAAATATATTTCAGGTAGAAAATGAGATGGGTACAATCCTACAGCTTTCCTCTAAAAACCTGTTTTTTTTTTAAATTAAAGATAACTCAACCCATAAGCCACCTACGGCTAAGGAGAGCAAAGCAGGTTACGCCTCGACAAAACTATTTGGTCTGGTAAGAGACAACTTTTCTTAGCTTGCACGATCTGACAACAGCGCAAAAATTCTCACCCGCCTTATTTCGTGCTCCCGACTGTAGTAGTCAAATTCTGGTGGAGCCAACAGAAAAGGTATATGTATATTTGTTACACACTCAATTCTAAATTAAAATAAACGTCCGAAGGTTGTATGAAGCATGAAATGGTGAAAATAAATTCATAAAATCGAAAAGCCTTACAGTAGGTAATCATTAATTTGCAAGACCGATTAATTAAGTTGTACGAAATAGCTTACTTTACTGACTGGAATTGAAATGTTATAGCATTTTCAATATATTTAAATGTTAGGCTTTTAATTAGTTATATAATAATAAGTTTTTAAATGTACTTTACCGAAGTTATAGTTAATTTGAGAAAGTTTATTGTTGGAATATACTCACAACTCTGAAGGATAATTCAACCCACACAACTACTTAGCATTCGATAAAACAATACGTTATGTATATAATTGATTCGTTCCCCAAAACTGATGTGATAACAATTGTTCATTCTAGACGAACGCGGAATTTTAATTTCACGCTACTTACATAAATATATGTTTTACAATAAAATTGATATTTGTAACATTTTTCACATTTTGAGTTTATGATACAAATATCATGCACTTTATTAGCTAATTTAAATAGGAAAGATAAGCTATTGTTAGTGACTCTATGGTCAGACCTAAGGTCGGGAGTGTTCACTGAGCACCGATCATAGTCCTCAGAACAGGTTTTCATTAAACAATTTGTATATAAACATGGTGTTTCAGAACTACGCAGCAATATCTCGGAAGCTCAATCTATAGCTACAAATATGAAAACAAGTTAATATAAACATAGGGCCGAAAACGCTTCATTTTGCAGATATACGTCATTTTGTTTTGTGTACAACGTACAATACACATGGATGCAGTAGGTTACTATCTTGTGAGCTAGATCTTATCTAAAATAAGAAAACCATGAAGGTTCAACAGAAATACTTACTGTAACAAAACACGCAATGCACTGTGTATTGATAATACTCCCTGAGTAATGTAGAGTTGCGAATAAAGTACCTAATTCATTTCGAGGGACCAGACAATATAATAATTGTCAACTAAGCTCATTAGTTATATTGAGTAAAATAATAAATAATCTATGTTTAAATGTTCTGTTGTTGTACAGTACCTTTGACAGTGTCCTGCGAGTAGATGATCACAAGATGATATTCTTTGTCTGTACACGCACTATTCTGCACACTTGATCAAATTAATAATTAGTTCAAACAGTTTGATATGCTAGCATATAATTATTTCGTTGCACTCGAAACTTCCGACGCACAATTTAAACATAGATGATAATTGTAATAAATAATAATATATATACATAAAATAACCAAAAATGAAAAACCTTCAATTACATTAGATGCGTGTTTAAGCTCGTTAGACATGAACGGTATAAATTAAGTAACTTCCTTAATAATATTATTACGACTTGCGGTTGTAGCGTTGATAGTAATGTTCTCTATTAGCAAAACTGAAAATAATGCGTAGAGTTGCGGCCACAATGGCAAAATAAGTGATGTTCGCGATTCTTGACAAAACGCGTGTTGCTACCTCACTGTCTATTACAGGTCTGATCTCTGCTACAAAACCCCCGTTGCTGCCTGTACATCGCTCGTTGATAAGCATGCTTTGGACAGAGCAAACATAACCGTTTCTTATTGATTCAATACTGAACACTCCCAATACGGGATTGGCGTGCGAAGCACACAATGTTCTATGCATTGAAAATTCCCTCAATACGGGGATTGGCGTGCAAAGCACACAATGCTCTGTGCTTTGAAAATTCTCCCAATACAGGGGGTTGGCGTGCGAAGCACGCAATACATTGTGTATTGAAAATACTTCCAATATGGGGTTTTCGTGCAATGTACTGTGCGTCGGTCGCTTCTCATAGTGTTCAGTGTCAAGCTCACATGTGCGAACTTTAAGTGAAGTTAGTGAACGTGTTAAAAGGGTTTAAATTCAAATCCCCTTTATTGACCTGACCCTCCCCCCCCCCCCCCCCCCGAAAAGTTTTCCTAGCTACGGTCTTGGATCTTGTGGGTTTTATATTATATTCATTGTTGAATATTGTGGTTTTATATTCCACAATAATGATTCAAAATAGGCTTAATATTGTAGCAGAGGTAGGGCCTACCAGCGGCTTCGCAAGCAGACATGAATAAATGAATGATATAAATATCGGGTGTACACTTATCTACATTTATTTAAAATATTTTCTACGTATTGTTATATTTTTGAGTAGATTTTACTAAAGTAATGGCTATATAAAAAGTGTAATTGTCCCATTTTATCCCTTAGATGCAAGTAATTGAAATGCAAATGGCTTTTCTTTTTTATATATTATATAAAAGCGAAATACCACTCACTCACTCATCACGATTTCTCAAAAACTACCGAATGGATTGAAATGAAATTGGGTATTTCGCTTCCTCTAGTAGGACCTTAGGTGCTCACTAAGAAAGAGTTTGAAATAATTTGAAATTTTAGTGGGATTTGGGGGGATCAAAGTTATTAAAAAACGATTTCTCAAAAACTACCGAACGGATTAAAATGAAATTTGGTATGTCGCTTCCTCTAGGACCATAGGTGCTCACTAAGAAAGGGTTTGAAAAAGTTCGAAATTTTAGGAGGATTTGGGGGATCAAAGTTATTAAAAAACGATTTCTTCAAAACTACCTAACGGATTGGAATGAAATTTGGTATGTAGCTTCCTCTAGGGCCATAAGTGTTCACTAAAAAACGGTTTTAAAAAATTGGAAATTTTAGGGTGGTTTGGGGGGTAAAAATTACTAAATCACGAATTCTCCAAAATTACCGAACAGATTGGAATGAAATTTGGTATGTAGCTTTCTATAGGGCCATAGGCGCTCGCTAAGAAAGGGTTTCAAAAATTTTGTAATTTTAGGGGAGGGGTTTGGTGGGATCAAAGTTATTAAATCACGATTTCTTCAAAACTACCGAAAGGATTGGAATGAAATTTGGTATGTAGCTTCCTCTAGGGCCATAGGTGCTCACTAAGAAAGGGTATGAAAAATTTCGAAATTTTAGGAGGGGTTTGGGGTGATCAAAGTTACTAAAATCATAATTTCAGATCTTTTATTATTATGACAATAGTGCTTTTATTATTTAAGATCTATATATATATAAGCCAAATACCACTCACTGACTGAACACTTAAAAAGAATACAATTACGTTAAAAAGACTGAAAATACCAACCACCACGGGCAGCGCCGTACAGGTCAGCTAGTACCTTATAAATAATACAGTATGTACCAAATATCCGCTGTCAAGCTTTATAGATATTAATAGAAATTATTTTATATATCTATGGGTAGTAACCCCAATTTTACCGCAAGTAACTTAGTCGTAGGTAACAAAAATGAGTTTGGTTCGTTTTTTCTTAGTACCATTTAAGAAATAAGTGTAATAAATTTTAGCTCTCTAGGCTAAAGAAAAGTATTAAAATTATTATTTATTGTTTTACGGGTATTTTTAAAATTTTCACACTTAGACGGAAGTAATCGAAATGCTAGTGCATTAATCTTTCAATTTACTGTACCTCTTTCTTATGAATATATTGGACAAAAAGTCTCTTTTATTTTGCTTGGACGAAAAAGATGAAAAATCTCGATTTGCCAGCATTTAGTATGAGGTTGTTTTAATTTTGTTTAAAATAACAGGCAGTCGTGGGACTGTTTGCCAACAGAAGTGAAAACGTTTTAGCTTCAAATAGTTAACTTTATTTTCAGGTTATTAAGAAGTATTTTTTTGTGTTATCAATGCATTAATGTTGTAATGGAGCCTTAAATAATTGTGGCATCGAATTAGCCTTAAATATTTGTGGAGATCCGATAGAGCTTTAATTGCGGATATGCGACGGAGCCGTAAATATTTGTGGATATGCGACGGAGCCTTAAATAATTGTGGAGGTCCGATAGAGCCTTAAATAATTGTGGATATGCGACAGAGCCATAAATAATTGTTGAGATCCGATAGAGCTTTAAATAATTGCGTAGATGCGATGGAGCCTTAAATAATTGCGGGGATGCGGTGGAGCCTTAAATATTTGCGGACATGCGACTGAGCCTTAAATATTTGCGGAGATACGACGGAGCCTTAAATAATTGTGGAAATGCAATCTAACATTAAATATTTGTGGAGATGAGACGGAACCTTAAAATATACTATTTTAACACAACTTACAAAATGAGGAAGCACAATGTCCATTTCAGAGGTAGTACCAAGCAAAACTATTTTAAAACAACTTACGAAATGAGGAAGCACAATGTCCATTTCAGAGGTACAGCATTACCAAGTAAACATTTGAACACATCTTTATACAAGATGAGGAAGCACAATGTCCATTTCATCGGTGCGTGTCGTAAATTAACCCATACAGCCCCGTAAACTTGCCCCGGTGTACGGTTTGGTACGGCTCGCGAGATATCATTCGAATGCCCACCCAAAAAGTACCGAACATGCCGTAAGAAGTTTTCACTTCAAAATGCTTTATGTTTGATGTAATCAAAGTTGAGAACAATAAGGGACCAAATATAGTTCCCTGAGGAGCCATACTTTACCACTTGAGGTTTGCAGTTACATAATTTACTTTACTCGCAAGTTTGGCAGAACGGTTGCGAGACATCCTGTGAACAGTATACCCATATTTAAATTGTCCGATGAAAAATGTAAAGTTTGTTAAAAAGGATAAATAAATTTACAGGTATAGGCGTGAATTCTGGCACTTGGCGGGCGCAATGCATTGTGTATTGAAAACACTCCCAATACGGGGGTTGGCGTGCAATGCACTGTGCGTCGGCCGCTTCTCATAGTGTTCAGTCTCAAGCTCACATGTGCGTCTTTAGCAGTGAACGTGTTAAACACGTAGGAAATTTAACTAAAATATCAGCCGCGTATGACTTAAAGCAATGCGTGGTTTGTTGAAACTATTTCAACAGCTTTCTCGGACAAGCAAGGAAACCTTGACCGTTCTCCCGATGTGCCCTTGTTATCAATACACTCATTTCCTATTCTGCGAACAACGATCCATCAATGACGGCGCTATTCAAATGAAACCGTTCTAGGTTAACTCCCACCCGCGATAGTGTCGCAGTCGGATTGTTTATGATTTTAAGGTGTCGTTCGAAATGCAAAACGAAGGTAATTAACGAGGCGAACGCTATCGTTCGAGAGCCGCTATCGATGGTTATTAACCGAATTATGTAGATTTTTTACCGGGTCAGATAATTCAGCAGAAGTGCCGCCGGACCGTGGGCGTATATAAACGTCCTGCGCTCTACCGTCGATGTGCAATCATCGTTCGGACTCGGACTTACAATATGGAGTTCGGTCGTCTTGTATTGCTGTTTTCCGTAAACGTCTGCGTACTGTCGGTCGTCGACGCGATTCCGTTTGGTTCGAACCTGATAGAAAACGACGAAGTAGAAGATGTCGATGCCGGTATAGTTGAGGCTCTTCTGGAGATTGGAGACAAACTATTTGGAGAACCGAAGAAGGAAAGTGGTAAGTTTTTATACAAATACGTTTTTTTAAAAATATTTTTCAATAAAAAAATAGCCTATTCTAATCGCCGTGTTCAGGTTATCGGAGAAAACTTCCTAGAACGTGTCATTTCAAGTTTTAAAAAAATATTTTTTTTACCTCGGCGTAAGTTTACAACACGCCTCCCTGCTGATATGTTTGCACCTTTTTACGACCTTTTTATGGGAAAAGAGTAGTGCTTAGCCCATAATTGAATGTTGAGTTATAAATTCTTGGTGGTAAATATTACCACCCAAAAAACCCAAAAAAATCAGATATTATTTTATATAATAAAACGGCTCTAACGATTTTGATAATATTTGGCTTATTTGTAGCCCTTTAAGTATCCTACTATATGCAAAAATCGCATCTTTATAAAAATTCTCGTTTAGCTAATAATAATAATAACTGGTTTTGTGGGTTTTTTTGGCCGAAAAGGGAGTTGTTTTTCAAAATGTTCAAAACCTCTTTTTCGTGCATCTATGCATGCCTAATTCACATGTTTGTTGCAAATTTGTTCGAAATCGATCAAATAGTTTTCTCTCTAACTAATAATAATAGTATGTATTAATTACTCTCTACTTTAATGTATCCCTCTCCTACTTTAATGCAATTATGAAGTCACAGTGAATCTGTTCAATAATTTAAATATGTTTGTGAGAAAGTATCTGCCAGTGTCTAGTACCGTTTATTTTTAATTTTCTAGTTCTAAGCCAATTCTTCGTAACAGGACGGGCTTTAGCTTGTGCGGGGCCGGTGCAAACTTTTACTGCAGGTCCCCTCAATTTGGCACCTATCTTTCACCCCCTTCCCATTCACTATAATTAGGACTTTATATATCACTTAAACGCAGTATAAAACGTAGATAGCAAGAGAAAACATCAACTCCTATAAAAGCCGAGTGTACGTCCGTACGTACATAGGCCTACGTACGTACGTGAGTAACATATAATATAACAGCTGATTTCACCCATCATCTGTAAAACTTAAACAAACCCAGGTAGATTATACTTTGGGGTTATGTTTACAACTTCAATCATTATAATTTGTAATGAAATTGATTTTTTTAAATATAAGTTATAGAAATAATGTATGTTATAATTTTTTTTTTTGAGGTTATAAACTATATATAAATACAGTACGACCTTTTATCATCAAAATATTCGTTTATACAAATTTAAAGAAGAAATAACTATTCGTTTAACTTCGGAAACATACGTACATCTTCGTATAACATAAAAACATATTCGATTATTAATTTCTTCACTATAATATTAATAAATTCTAAATAATTTGATCTATCACTATGAAATAAAAGCAATTAAAAGATAATATATCTTTCTTTAAATATATATTAACATACATAAATACTAAATTTTAACAAATAATATTCCTACAGTTTTGTAACCCTTATAATTAATTGTAAACATTTATCGAGTTTAAAATCCCCGTCAGCATAGTTAGGTAGGCCTAGACAGTGTGTTGTTTTTAAATAGTATTTTGTACTAGCTGACCCGTACGGCGTTGTCCGTGGTGGTTGGTATTTTCAGTCTTTTTAAAGTAATTGTATTCTTTTGAAGTGTTCCGTCAGTGAGTGTTATTTGGCTTTCATATATATAGATATTAAATAATAAAAGCACTTTTGTCATAATAATAAAAGATCTGAAATTACGAACCCCCTTAAAATTACAATTTTTTTGAAACCCTTTCTTAGCGAGTGTCTATGGCCCTAGAGGAAGCTACATACCAAATTTCATTCCAATCTGTTCGGTAATTTTGGAGAAATCGTGATTTAGTCATTTTTACCCCCCTAAAATTTCAAATTGTTTCAAACCCTTTCTTAGTAAGCACCTATGGCCCTAGAGGAAGCTACGTACCAAATTTCATTCCAATCCGTTCGGTAGTTTTGAAGAAATCGTTTTTTAATAACTTTGATCCCAACAAACCCCCCCCCTAAAATTTCGAATTTTTTCAAACCCTTTCTTTGTGATCACCTATGGCCCTAGATGAAGCTACATACCATATTTCATTCCAATCCGTTCGGTGGTTTTGGAGAAATTGTGATTTAGTAACTTTGACCAACCAAAACCCCCTAAGATTTCAAATTTTTTGAAACCTTTTCTTATCACCACCTACGGCCCTAGAGGAAGCTACATACCAAATTGCATTTCAATCCGTTCGTTAATTTTTGAGAAATCGTTTTTTAATAACATTTATCCCCCCCCCCACCCACCCCCCCTAAAATTTAGAATTTTTTCAAATCCTTTCTTAGTGAGGACCTATGGCCCTAGAGGAAGCTACATACCAAATTTCATTTCTATCCGTTCGGTAGTTTTTGAGATTTCGTGATGAGTGAGTGGTATTTCGCTTTTATATATATAGATAAATCATGAATTCTGATGTGTATTAATTAATCCGAATGTGAATTTTTAAGGGAGTTTACTAGTGATATAATATTAATCATACTTAACTATTAAATAAAATTAGAAAATAAATATTAGGCTTTTATTAAGTGAAAACAAATTTACCATTGGGAAATTCTTTTGTGCCTACATAATTGATAACTAACTAACAACACTACACTATCACACTAGACTGATTGCTGCTATACTAGCAGTTGTGTTTATAAAAACTCTCTTTATTAATATTTTATAATTCATCTGGCAAACTTAATATTTTGAGGTGCCCTCCTAAGCGCGGGGACCGGTATGGCAGCACCTGCCTAAGGCCGGCCCTTCTTCTTGATACTGACTTTAAAATAATTATCAAGAAAAACATCTGACTATAATTATTAATAAATACATTTTTTCCGTTCCCTAAGGCCCCTCTGCTCCCGAGCATGGGTGCCCTTGGCTGTGACGAGAGACTGTGAGTTAGAACTTCAGGCAATCGTTTTCATTGAAAATACATGGAATACAATTGGGCCCTTGTTATACATCGGATTTATTCGATGTATCGTATCGTGAACATCGAATGTTTTTGATGCATCCCATGTATATCGAATGTACCTGGTTTGTAGTTTGTTAAGTACGGTTGAGTATGTTCTACGGAATTTTATAAAATGAAAACTTGGTGTTCCTGTTTTGTTAGTTTAGTCGCTGTAAAAGTACAGAAACAGAAGAGTCCGGCAATCGTGTTTATTTACGTACGCATGCGCGGTACGTTGTCATTCAAAACGCAAGTCTTAATATTTCCAGAGTTGTGTAAAAACTACAGTATTTGAAGTGTTAATAATTCTTGTAAATGAAACAAGTTGTGGATTATGTTTAAGGCTCGACAGTCCCGGCCAACATCTTGAAACGATTATTGAAGTAATAATGATTAGACAATTATTCTGAAAATGAAATACAGGAAATTACTACAAGTATTTTACCTGGTTATTAGTCCGTCGTGTCATGGGTGCCCATATGATATTTTTTAAGGAGGGGGGGGGGGCTAGACCGGGGTATAGGGACACGTTCACTGCTAAGGACGCACATGTGTGCTTGACACTGAACACTATGAGAAGCGGCCGACGCAAAGTGCATTGCGTGCTTCGCACGAAAACCCCC
>JAGFPH010001044.1:40391-53785 GCA_018207615.1 Philaenus spumarius
TTAAATGTACATTCTTATGGGGATTTTTAGTAACTTTGACCCCCAAACCGCCCTAAAATTTCGAAATCTTTCTTAGAGCGCACCTAGGGCTATAGAGGAAGCTACATACCAAATTTCATTCCAATCCGTTCGGTGGTTTTTGAGATTTCGTGATGAGTGAGCCAGTGGGTGGTATTTATATTTTATATATATATATAGATTTTATCTGTGAAACGAAGCGTTTTTGGACCTATGTTTATATAACTTTTTTTCTTTACTTTTACATGTAGAATGAGTTCCCGAAGATTTTGCATATCTTTGTGAACCGCAATGTATATTAGAGCAATGTCTTGCGCGCACGTTGGCAATGCTGCCGTTAGTATGGCGAGGAGGCGTGTTGTAAACTTTAGCATTTTTTCTCCAGGAAGCCAGAGCCTTTCAGAATTCTAAACATTTTCAATTCCGATTCAATCGAAAGCGTTTGAGGTAGGCTATGTAAACAAATGTGCTGAATAAATACATCTTGAAATTATGTTTAAACTCCAAAAACGTAATACAAAACCGGAGTTTCCATACATATTTTCAAAGCCGTGGCCAGGAAAACTTTTCGGGGGGGGGGGGGGGTCAGGGCCGGGGATTTGATTCTGAACCCTTTCAACTTGTTCACTGCTAAGGACGCACATGTGAGCTTGACACTGAACACTATGAGAAGCGGCCGACTCACATTGCATTGCACGCCAACTCCATATTGGGAGAATTTTCAATACGCAGAGCATTGCGTGCTTCGCACGCCAATTTTAAGCCTATGTGCTATGGACTTTAAAATATTAGTGATTATTACGTAGAAAGGTTCAAAAATAAAGTAATTTCTATTCATTTAGGCTATATAAATATAAAAAATAAAAGGTCAGCTACTAGCAAAGGAAATACGAAATTTGCCTAGCAGTGAAAGAGTTACCAATGATTTCTATGCTTATTTTAAAAATTTCGATATAGTTACCCATGTAAAATATTATAGGATGTAAGGATGATGAATGATTTTTTTTTTTGTTAGAGTAAAGTATTTTTGTTGAACCTTCGTAGTTTTCTTATTTAATAGATCAGATCAAGCTCACAAGAGAGTAAGGCTGTAACCTACTGCATCCATGTGTATTGTACGTTGTAGTTTAATCAAGCAAACCTAAATATTAGTATGCATGCAATCATAGATCATGAATATTAAATAGATCTTGCATCCATACGGGGGCTGTGTGCCGGAAAAAAGGTTGTCGCGAAAATAGTACATGATCGCGCCGCGAGGTAGCGCTAGGGAGAAATCATTTGTAGCATTGGTGTTTCAAACAGCTTCTTTCGTTTCCCCAATAGATAGCGACAAAAAAGTCGAATTTCCAGTGGAACAAAATATTGCATTGGATAGGAGTTCTATTAGGTTATCGAAATACAATGATGCAATGCACAATGATGTAAAATATGTTGTTGGATCCTCTGTTGTGTTGTCTATTTTATAATTTAACTTGCACTTTTTAAACCCACATCAATTTTTACTGCTAAATTTCGGGATTTCGGGAGAGGGGTGATACCCCTAAACCTCCCCCCCTGGTTACGGCCTTGGATATTTTTAAGTTGGCCGCCATATTGTAAAAATGGCAGATGTTATCACAATTTTAAAACAGATGTTATACAAAACAGTGAATGCTTTAAAATCGGAGATAAAACGATTTTTTATCAAGAATTGCGTTTGGGATTACTACAAACGACTTGGCACACGGTCGCACACGACGAAACTGTTAAAAATACAGATTATAGTAGTTTTATAATTTTTGCAGGTGAAGCTGTTTCCAAGTGGGGGCCGGAGAGCGACCAGAATCCAGAAGAACTGGGGCATTACGTGCAAGGGGACATATTGTTCCCCAACTCCAACGACTCAGCGAGGAATGGCCTGAAAGCGGCGTCGGCACATTGGCCTAAAGGAGTAATTCCGTACGAAATAGGACCTTATTTCAGTAAGTAATCGTAATAAATACAATAATGGAAGAATATACATGTTTCACTAAGGGGCTCCGGAACTCCTGCAATTTTATTTATTCTCCTATTTTTACAAAACTGCAAAAATGACAGGTCTACAAGAATGTAGAAAATAGACATATAACTAATGATTAAATGTACAAATATACATAAAACGGTTAAAATACTGCTCCTCAGTCGATATAAAATCAAAATTTAAAATTATTTTGCTCACTTTTAATAAGTGAATTACATAATAAAAATTATTACAAACATACATAATGCATAAATGTTTAAAAAACTACCCTTTTCAGTGTAACATCCCCTTAACACCCCTTTTAAAAACATGAATTACAAACTACCCTATACGCGTGAACCGTATTCCTACTTAGCACTGTCAGGTTTAATAGGGGCCACCACACAAGCAATATTATTGACAATATTTCGAAATATTGACAGTATTTTTGAGTTTAATTCCTCAGTATTGATGGTTTGACGAAGGATGTTGAAGTAAATCTAGAAATCCAGCCATCAATGCGTCTAATACAGTGAAAATGTGGAGTGGGGTTTCCGTCCCGCGCTCCCGCCAGTCCTTTGTACATGCTCGCGTGCAGGGCTCTATAACAAGGGTTTCTTTGATCTCGGCACTGTGCCGCCAGTTTCACTCTGACGTCACTGTGCTGATAACTGCAAGACTAGAGCAGTGGACTCCTCGTGCGCCCTGCCGTTAACTCGCTGTTGTAACCCGATTGAAAGGCTTCAGTAAAATAAAACTTAGATATTCTTAATCTACATAAAGTACGGATTCTAACAGTATAAAAAACTTTTATTTTAACAGGTATTTCGAATTTTAATAATTGAAAATATTTGAGAATTAATTATCACAGACTGACATGGAAAAATTTCTAAGCGAGGATTTTTTTATTTTTGGGTTACAACCAAACTTCCAGCGGGAAAGTTGTAGCCAATGAGTTGACCTAAACGTTTCATTTCACCGATTTGTGATAAAATTATTACATCATTATGAAATCGTTTTTAAATTAGCGCGAGGCGGTGACGCGTCACCACTCCCGGTGTACTGTTGTTTGATATTGGAATATTTACATCCTTATCCATTACGTTTATGTACATATTGTTATTTTAAGGTAAATCACTTGTCCCCAGGTAATTATGCCAGCTAGAAAAAAAGTAAGCATTTTATTTTAACATAAACTAACAATTATAATTTATAATTAAAAATTTGATATTATTGAAGTGGACACAAAAAGTTAAGTTGGAGGTTAACGTTTAAAATATAATGTCATTATTACGTACATTCAAAGAAATAAAATTAGAGATCAATGATGGAAAAAGAAAATCGTAATTACAAAAAAAAAGTTTCACATTTAATTAAAAGAATTACTTCATAACAAAGAATTATGCTGTCTTTTATTTAATATGTTCATTGTTGTCTAATTTGCGGAGTACTTAAATGTTTCTTTGACTGAAGCCACTTTTAAAATTTTTTATCCTCGCTACTTTTTGAAACTATATCTTTATTTACATGTCTAATTACCTGGGGACAAGTGATTTACTATATTACCTTAAAATAACAATATGTCCATAAACGTAATGGATAAAGGTGTAAATACTCCCGTATCAAACAACTGTACGTGGTGGCGCGGCACCTCCTCGTGCTCATTTAAAAACGATTTCATAATGATGTAATCATTTTATCACAAATCGGTGAATTGAAAAGTTTAGATCAATTCATTGGCTACAACTTTCCCGCTGGAAGTTTGTTTATAACCCAAAAATAAAAAATTTCCTCGCATAGTAACTTTTCCATGTTAGTCAGTGATAATTCTCAAATATTTTCAATTATTAAAATTCGAAATACCTGTTAAAATAAAAGTCTTTTATACTGTTAGAATCCGTACTTTATGTAGATTAAGAATATCGAAGTTTTATTTTACTGAAGCTTTTCCATCGAGTTACAACAGGGAGTTAACGACAGCGCCCACATTACTGAAATATTACCAGCTGGTGTGTGTCAGCATGGTGACGTCATAGGCGATCGATACTGGGTCAGCGTAAATGATCAAAATGGTATAGCCCTTGTTATAGAGCCCCGCTCGCGTGTTAGTATTTTGTTTTACTAAATGAGGCTCAACCGTTGAGAGTAACAATTTGAACTTTTCTTCACTCATTCTCAAGTAATTGTGGTAGTCGCCCGAATCACCGAGCTATGTTTCATGCAATAACTTTAAGTGTGTATACTTTTCAGTTTTCAACAGCCATTTCTTTACCCAATTTTTTACGTTTCACCCTTTTTTCAAAATAATTGCGACACATGCATTCTTCTTGGCGTCCATTTTTGCATTAAAACTACAAAGATGTATGAAAGAACATTGACAATAATATTGACCATGTACGGTGAGGTACACAAATTGCATATTTCGTCTGGTTTGACCATATTATTGAATCAATGATATTGTCAATAGTATAGAACGTGTACGGCTGCTTAAAACCCTCGTACTGTCAGAAGTCTTAAGTTGAGCCTTTTCTGTCGTAGTGAGTCTGGGGCAACAAATCATCTAATCGCAATAAATCAAAAACCGTTGGAAAGGAAATGATTTAAACTTTAATTAATTTTTGTATTTACAAATTTGTTCTAAAACGTATATTTACATACGTAATCGTCGTTTTAAAATTGTAGTTTTCTAAATCAGTTTATGCGGCGCGAGAAACCAATAGGAAATTACATAAATACGTCACTTCTTTAAAGTTCAATATCGCTCGACAGAACTGTTTTGAAAATAATATAAAGTTACCTTTGGATTCGTCAAGCTCTGAACTTTCTTAAACTGCCTTCCAATCAGACGTCACTCTTATAGTTTCGAAAATATGAAGTTTTATGTAAACCCAACCAAAACTCAAATTGGTCAGTTTTCAACCAATGAAAAGCACATTTTGCAATCGATTATACCTATTATAATCCCATATATTTGTGCAGATATGTTTATATCGATTTGTAGAGAAAACTTCAAACTTTCCTTTCGGGAACCACGTTTACTGTTACGATTTTATTCGTACGGTCCTGTGAAATACAGACAGTTGTTGAATTCAATACGCTGAGTTCTCACGGTCTCCCTATGCGTGTTCCCATAGTCTAGACAGAGAGAGGAAATTTATAGACTGCGCCCGTGAGAACTTTCTTAGTTTGGTATAATTTTGTGCAACAAGTCAAACAATGTGAAGTACGTTTATAAAATAAAAATTTTCAAGTATACAGTTAAATTCTATGATTTATTCTCTACACTTTGTTATAATAATATTTCATTTTTGGGCAAAGCATATATTCCTAAATTACTATTCAAACTAGGCCTAGTTTTGTTAGCAGTCTTGTAGTAGGAACGTAAAAACTGGTGTTTTCAAAAAAGATATTTTAAATGGATATATATTTTTATACACTTTTATTTAGAACTAAATTACAAAACTTTTGCAAACTTTGGAAAAATTACAAAAAATGTTTACTATTTTTTATGTAGGCCTAAAGTTGAACTTTTTCCTTTCGTTACTGAACGTGTTTTGTTTCTTGGACTAACAACTTTGTAAATTTTACATCAATAAACTTTTTACTGGTATATATGAATTCTTTGAACCTTTCTCTACAAAAAAGCTACGGAACACTTTTGGAATGGTTTATAATTACTATATTTGAAAAATGACTGATAAGAGAGCCCTTCTGTTGAGGACGTGGATCTGGCCACGTTGACATCGGCCAACTTCGAGTAATAAAGGTGATGAAATCGAAACTTCAACTTATGGAGGTTTTCCAAAACAAAGAAATTTCGTCTAATCGAGGTTTATTGACCTAGCGAAGCGAGGTCTCCGTTTTAGCTCGACCGTTCGGCATTTCATCTGTGTGTCTGTCTGACGATTACGGCCAAACGCCTTGACCGATTGTCATTATGTTTTGTATGAATGTTTCTTATTCCTAGGCCGAGATTAAAAAATGGCGAAGGTAACTCCCCGAGAGACATTATTTTATGTCCGGTGTCCCTGGAAACAGTGAAAAAACTAATAAATAGCAAAATAATTTTTCATTGGCTAAACCTTCTACTTATTTCCTTACTGGCACACTATTTTTAACCTAAGCTCAAAATACATTTGTTATTTCAACGAGCGAGGTCTACTGTTCACGGAACTAGTACTAGTATTTTGAAATATTCGACTTATAGGGGTAAAAATTAGGGCAAACGATATAGGGAATTGAAGGGGATTTGAAGAAAAACGAGTCATCAAGGAATTCGGGTTGATGAGGTTCGAGTTATCTAGAGTCGACTGTATATGACATGTTTCGAGTAATTGAATACGAAAGGTTGCATGGTGTTTATTTATACAATCAAGTTACGTCTCTTCTTTCTATTGTGTCACATTTTACAGTAACAATTCAGGAAAAGTATACTGTAATATTGTTGTCTTCAGATAACCACGATCGGGCGATGATAGACGAAGCCATTGGTGAATACCACAAGCTGACGTGCGTGAAGTGGGTTCCAAGGAAAGGAACAGAACAGGATTACGTTTATTTCACGAGCGGCAACACCGGATGCTGGTCGTCAGTGGGCCGCATCGGCGGTCGACAAGAGATCAACCTCCAGAGTCCTGGCTGCCTTACGAAAAAAGGAACGGTGGTCCATGAAATGATGCACGCACTCGGCTTCTTGCACGAACAGAACAGATGGGAGAGAGACAAGCATGTCACTATCAACTACGCTAACATACAATCAGGTACGCTATAAGTATTAAGGGTCTCCTCTAGCGACATCCATCTTGGATTTTTATCCCGTAAGAGCAATGTTAAATTTAAAACCATTTATTACGTTTATTTTGTATCATAAAATAGTTTTCAAGGTCTTATTTTAACTTCAGACACAATATGCATCCGTTTTGCTTTTCACATTTTTTAAATCATGTTCATTTTTCACGTAATCGAAAATTTTTAAGTACCAAGTTTGAACCTTTTTCCTTACAGAATAAACAATTTATAATTAAAAGTGAATCGCAAACCGGATCCGCAATTTTATAAAGAATAATCGGGGTTTTTCAGCACTCAATTACAAAAGATGGATTTATACAATTTTTTAAATGAGGCAATGTCAAAGCGCTCAACTGCAAGAGATTGCACTGTTTAGATACGGCTATAAGGCGAAGCGCTGCAGTCGATGCCTACAGAAGGCCTCTTTTACTGGAGCAGACCCTTAAGCTCTAGTTTGTTAACTCAACTCCCGAACGAACTAGACTATTAAAACTAATGTCTCGAGGTGCATTTCACTTCTACCAGTACACTTAACCTAAAAGAGCTATTGAAAATATTGTACCCTTCAGACGCAAATAAACGAATTGCAATAGTTTTTTCTTGCCTATACAATTTATAGCCATGTAGGAATAGTTATTGATTTCAATCGAATAAGCAGTTGTTATCCCATTTCACACCTCAAGTAGGCTAATAGAAATGCAAATGGTTTCTTTTTTTGCATATCACCTAAAAACAAATCAAATTTCATCTACCTATCTTAAGGCCAGGAGTGGTCAATGAGCATCGATCATGGTCCCCAGAACACTTGAGAATTTTCAGAGTCATTAAAAATTATATATATCTATATATATAAAAGCCAAAACCCACTGACTCACTGACTCACTCATCACGATTTCTCAAAAACTACCGAACGGATTGGAATGAAATTTGGTATGTAGCTTCCTCTAGGGCCATAGGTGCTCACTAAGAAAGGGTTTGAAAAAATTCCAAATTTTATGGGGGTTTGGGGGGGATCAAATTTATTAAAAAATGACTTCTTCAAAACTACCGAACGGATTTGAATGAAATTTGGTATGTAGCTTCCTCTAGGGCCATAGGTGCTCACTAAGAAAGGGTTTGAAAAAATTCGAAATTTTAGGGGGGTTTTGGGGGGGATCAAAGTTATTAAAAAATGACTTCTTCAAAACTACAGAACGGATTGGAATGAAATTTTGTATGTAGCTTCCTCTAGGTGCTCACTAAGAAAGGGTTTGAAAAAATTCGAAATTTTAGGGGGGTTTGGGGGATCAAATTTGTTAAAAAACGATTTCTACAAAACTACCGAATGAATTGGAATGAAATTTGGTATGTAGCTTCCTCTAATGCCATAGGTGCTCACCAAGAAAGGGTTTGACAAAATTTGAAATTTTAGGGGAGGTTTGGGGTGATCAAAGTTATTAAAAAACGACTTCTTCAAAACTACCGAATGGATTGGAATGAAATTTGGTATGTAGCTTCCTCTAGGGCCATAGGCGCTCGCTAAGAAAGGGTTTAAAAAATTTCAAATTTTAGGGGGGTTTGGGGGATCAAAGTTATTAAATCACAATTTCTTCAAAACTACCGAACGGATTGAATGAAATTTGGTATGTAGCTTCCTATATTGCCATAGGTGCTCACTAAGAAAGGGTATGAAAAATTTCGAAATTTTAGGAGGGGTTTGGGGGGATCAAATTTACTAAAATCATAATTTCAGATCTTTTATTATTATGACAATAGTGCTTTTATTATTTAAGATCTATATATATAAAAGCCAAATACCACTCACTGACTGAACACTTAAAAAGAATACAATTACGTTAAAAAGACTGAAAATACCAACCACCACGGGCAACGCCGTACGGGTCAGCTAGTACGAGTATAAATGTATATATGTGTTCGCACTGTAACGGCCACATTTTATATGCGATTTGGTTCAAACGTTTAAACTTAATTTTGGAAATTCACTCAACTCACGTCAGCGGGATCGAATGATATTATTCGATTGTTTTAATGCTACATGTTATTCATATTTACTTTTTGTTTGTTTGCCTTACTGGACTTTGTATAAATATTTCATAAATACCTGTGTATCACTTTTGGTGCAGCTCAACAGTCCTGTTTAATGTCTCTTTATTTCATAAGACAACGTACGTTTTGCCTTTCGATCGGGCTTTTTCAAGTCACTTTTACAAATCCATAAAACAATAGCATTAATTTTAATGCACGTCAAAATATCACATTAAGTTCTTACACAACAAACATTACACAACACAATTTATAAAACGAAACAAGTATTAATTTAATTTACATAAATCCCAACGCACGGGTCTAAAAATTCAACAATTACATTTATATATTACAGTAAGCTTCCACATGTACTCCTGTCTATCACTGCACCGGCACTGATTGCGTTGTTATTACGTGGTCTGGATCGTATTGGTTTGGTGGGGGTCAGCTCTGATAACAACGCCAAAAATACTATTGGATTTGAAAATGTGTTTTTCCGTTTAATAGGCTGTTTGGGTTTGAAATAGTAGCTGCATAAATATGGAATTCTTCTAAAACGTTCATATTCGGTCCATTGGAACACGTGTTCAAAATGTGCATGTTTTTTGTATATTGCTATATTTATGTCCAGTTTTTAATAAATGTTCCGCGTACTTGGATTGGTTGTGTGCCCTGCTATTGGGGATGTGCTCCTTAAAACGTGTTTTGAATGATCGTCCTGTTTGTCCGATGTAGTGCATATTGCACTCATCGCAAGTTAAATTGTAGATGCCGCTCGCATTGTAAGGACAGTCCGTTTTAAACTTTGGTTTAAGTGCCTTTTTTAAGTTATTACTAGTTTTAAATGCTAGTTTGTATCCTTGTTTTTTTTAAATATTCTTTGAGATACCATAAGAGATAAAACCATGATTTTTTTATATACTTTATATACCATATATATTTTATATACCATGGTTTAGAGCATACTTTTGTCTACAATTTAACACAGTAGTTTTTAAAAATAACTTATAAAACAATTATTGTAATTTTTTTCACAAACGTCAAAAAAAAATTTAATTTTGAGACATAAAAAGTCATATAAATTTTTTGCAAATTAAAATTTTTTTAAACCCTAATGTTAAAACGTGCATCTTGTTATTGCTAACAAAACAAAAAAGATTTTTGAAATATCTCTTATGGTGTCTGAAAAAATGTACCTTTGTAGAAAAAAACAAGATTGTCGGGAAAAGCAGTTTAAACTTTAATTCCTCATTTATATGTTAAAATATAGTTTTCGAGAAATTAAGATTAAAGACAAAATATAAAAAACAACAAAATATATTTTTTTTGGTTCTGTACCTCCTATCTTTGAAATGTTAACTTAATATATATATTTATACAACACATGGTTCATTATCCTGAACTATTATTAAATTTTTAAATTACATAAAATATTGTTTTCCTGGTTTTTTTTTTTTTAGTAAACGTATATATACATACATATTTAGATATCTAGTCATATCCCGTCAGCTTGGAAGCGAGCCAACCACCGTTTGCTTTACTTCCGCCCTACTACCCTCAAACCACAGATATGATTAGATATCTGGTCTTCCTAGCCTAGATTCGAACTCGGCATCTTGTGATCAGAAAGACGCCTCGTTATTCACTAGACTACGGCTTCATGAAAGAAAACTGACAAATTAACAAAACTTCAGTTACTTTACTATCGGTATAAATATTCCGTGTAAAGGAGATAGTTTGTCAGCACCATCTAGGAGCGGTTATAACAAAAATGTATCTTCATCAGCGCCATCTAGGAGTGGTTATAGGAAGTTTGCTTGGTTGTTCTTAAGTTTGAATCTGTATGAATTGCATGTGTGAGACGTTTATAATAATTACTTAGCTCGGTTCTTACTAAGTTAGTCTGTATACGTGAGAGGTTTATAAGTGATAATAGTCTATAAGTGAAAGACTTAATTAATAAGGACTTTCCCATTCCTAATTCAATCAGAAATGTATTACAAAACACAAAACAAAACACTTCAATGTTCAATTCACTAATGTATTCCGAAATTACTATCTAAAAAGTCGGTGTAAACTTTAATTCAAAATATTTTTTCTCAGCTTAATATACTTCAAACCTACAAGTATTATATATCACTGCGTTCAGAAAATCCTAAATTTTAAGAAAAAAATAAAAATCGAAAAAAAATAATTTATTGAGGGTCCGTCTCCCTTTAAAAATGAATTTTTAGACCCGTGCGTTGGGATTTATGTAAATTAAATTAATACTTGTTTCGTTTTTTAAATTGTGTTGTGTAATGTTTGTTGTGTAAGAACTTAATGTGATATTTTGACGTGCATTAAAATTATTGCTAATTGTTGTTTTATGGATTTTTAAAAGTGACTTGAAAATGCCTGATCGTAAGGCGAAACGTACGTTGTCTTATTAAATAAAGAGACATTAAACAGGACTGTGAGCAGCACCAAAAGTGATATACAGGTATTTATGAAATACATGTTATTGTCAGGTTTTTATTGTAACAGTTGTTTAGTGAAGTTATCACAGTTTATATTTATAGTGTCAGGTCAACTCATTTGACTGACTTTACACACAACGAGCGCTTCTAATTGAATTTCAAAGAGCAGTCGTAACGGTTGCTTAAGTATGATTGAGGCCAAGGCCCAATGGTACTTCAGGCCACACGGACGTGTGCCCAACCCATTGAAACAAGTCATGCATAAACAGTCTGCAGCTATTTAAATTAGCTTCTTACTAATTTTAGTCGCTCTTTTCTCAGAAAGTTAACTCCTTTATTATTAGCGTATTTCCATAGAAAAGATGAGCCGCGACTCTTATGGTGAGACCTAAGATCGGAAGTGGTCCATGTGCACCGATCATGGTCCCCAGAACACGTTTATTGGTTAACACAAAAATGTTTATATATATCGATGGCGTCTGGCAAAAAGGGCCTCACCAACATAATAGGTTTTTTTTATTACAGTTATAATTTTCTTACTAGATAAATTTAGTTTGTTGGCCTGGAAAAGGGACCTGACTGCTATGCCCTATCTATAATTTTACATTTTAGTTGATGCTGTCCAAAATAAGGGCTTGACAGTCACTCTGAAATAAAGGCATCGTACAAAAAGGGTGTAACTGATACATAATAGCATCGATTCTTACAGGTGAAGCAACCATAACTTTCAGATACCTGTATGGCACTGTGTAGATAGATAGGCCTAGTGTTCACAATGTAAATTCTTTGATATCATAACTACTAGGTTACATTAACTAGCGGTACCTACAGGGAAATCATTAAACTAAATATTTCTGAAACTGCATTTTCTCTTTGTTTAACCAAGCTCTCGAAAAATAATGTTTTAAGGTTATGTCAGTTTGTAAAAAGAGCCTAACCGACAAGTTTTGATGATGTTTAAAAAAACAACTGAAAGTCAAATTATTTTTTTGATCCTAAATGTTTTAAAATACTATATACAATTTATTTAGGTATCCAAATACACAATAATTAGCCAATAATATGCCAATAACAATAGAAAGTTTTTACCGTCTCGTGTAAAATGAGTAATTTGCTGCTTAGGCCCTTTTTGCTAGATACCATCGATATTTAATATGTGTTCGCATTCTTACGTAACTGTGTTTCCCCAAACTAAGTGGTAGTTGGTAATTGTGTACTATTGCTTTGTCAAAACAAAATCTTTCCCTATCGAGACATGTTTAGTATTTATGTATTCTAACGACGAATTAACATTAATAAATTCCCGGAAAAAAAATTCACCCTAAAAAAATCGGAAAAATAGCCTGAAGTTCTAACTTATAGTAGGCCTACTGAATCTAGTCCCAGTATATTTCAAGCAAACCAATCCAACTAATACCGGGATTAGAGACTATAAATTAGAACTTCAGGCTGTATATTTTCCCCCCATTTTTTTAGGGTGAATTTATTTTTCCGGGCCTTTAGAAATGTCATGTTAATGCATCGTTAGAATAGGCTACATAATTACGAAACATATCTGAGTTTGGGAAGATTTGGTTGTAATAGTAAAAAATTACCGGATACTTCTTACAAAAAACGTTCTGCCATTTAAATAGCATTGCGTAGTTTATAAATGTCAGTTATTTTTTTTTTTTAATAAAGTGATTTATTTTTGTATTTCTTTGTAGGCCTAAATCTGCAGTGTCCGATGCAATGGACCAATAAATAAATTCCTTAGCGAATTGATACACAGAGTTTCAATAAATCGGAACTGCTAGGTTTCTCGGCTTCCAACGAAACATTGTTCAACATCTCATTTCAAAGGATTTCTACGATACAAATTAAACTAATCAATTAATTTATTACATGTTTGTGTGGTAAATAGCATGATTACATCTGTTAGGCGCTATAGGTTTAACGTCCTGAATTTTTTCCAACTTAATTTATGAATCTATCTATATAAAAGCGAAATGGCACTCATTCATTCATCAGGAGAACTAAAAATCTACTGAACCAAATGAGTTCAAATTTGGCATGCATGTTCAGTTGGACCTTTAGACGCGCACTAAGAACGGATTTTGAAAACATCCCAAAGATACGCCCAA
>JAGFPH010001044.1:83785-98811 GCA_018207615.1 Philaenus spumarius
ATCTTAAGGAAGAAGAAGAAAGATTTCTTTTGATTTTATCAGGGGCAAAAAAAAACAGCTGTTCGTATGAAAAGCTTAAAACAGCTGATTTTGATCAACAGCTGATTTTGATCAACAACTGATTTGGATCAAAAACTGAATATAATTTTAGGTTAGGTAAACCAAGCAATAGCGAAGCATTGCCATGTCCACTAGTTAAAATAAGAATACAATAAGAACAAAAATTCGGTTTGACAATGCCTGAATAAAATAGGCGAAACAGTGATAGTCACCGACATAAAGAGATATGCGAGCAGTATAGCATGGTATTTATATAATAATATGATATATATCCAGTCCATAAGGCAAAAAAGAAAACAGTTATTGTTTAATAAGTACAAAAACAAATCAAGGTAGAGCGTGCGTCAGTGACAAAGTATGACATTACTGTTGTTGTGGTCATCGAGAGCGTAGGCGCTCTGACTCATCTCCCCTCTCAGCGACAACTTATAACCTGAACATCAAGAAACTCCATCCCCGCCCTAAAGTTCATTGATTACTCGTTAGTAGACTTAGTAAATAATTGTTACTCTACAACAGATTAACAGTAGCAAGCTGCACATTCTAGTGTTGTGCCATTGGTACTGCATATTACAATCCAGTATTGTATCAGTATACAGACATGATTTTCTCAATCTCGTTGTTATGTGTGCTTTGCTTACCATAACAAACAGGTCATACTTAACTACTATTACTATTTAATTTACTATTACTATAAAACTAAAATATGGTGTCCCTCAGGGGTCAATTCTGGACTGTCTTATTCTTGATTTACATAAATGACTTTCCATCATACACAAAAATTAATAATATTATACAGTATGCAGACGACACTAACCTTATCTTTCGGGGGGAAACAATAGAGGAAATTGAAATTAAAAGTTTCATACAGATTAACATTGCTTGTCAGTATTTCGATGAACTTAACTTAAAAATCAACTCTAAAAAAACAAACTTTATACTATTTGGTCAAAATAATATTACAAATAGAGTTCATCCTAACATATTTATGGATGAAAATTTGCTGGAGGAGGTAGATACAACCAAATTTTTAGGTCTATTTATAGAGAAAAGGTTAACTTGGGTCAATCATATAGATAGTGTGTGTCATAAATTAACTTCAGGAGTGTTTTTGCTCCGTTATTTGGTAAAATATTCTGACATATATTTATTGAAACAGGCTTATTACGGACTAATACAGCCTCATTTACATTATGGGATTGGTTTGTGGGGAAATTCTAATAAACGGCACTTACAAAGAGTTTTCTCTTTACAAAAGGAATATGTAAGAGCTGTTTTAAAACTGAAACCTAGAGAGACTTGCAGAGAGGCTTTTAAGTATTTAAATATCCTAACATTCCCCAAATTATACATTTTGGAGGTGATATTGTGCTGTAGATTTAATAGTCAAACAGCTTACAACAAAAAGGGGTGAGCTCAGATGTGAAAGTCATAGACTGAACATCTTCAGAAGGCTCCCAGCTCAGGTTGGAATTCCGCTATTTAACAGACTTCCAGAGTCTTTGAGGCAGATATCTAATCTTAATAGTTTTAAATCGGGGCTGAAAATGTTTTTATTTCGGAGGGGCGTTTACTCCATGGCTGAGTTTATGTCTTTATGAGTTTTGTTTTGTCATGTGTTTTATTTGGTTCCTGTAATAATTATGTGTTTGATTGTTGATAATCATGTGTTTATACTAGATAAAAGCCTACATAGTTTAGACATTAAAATGGTAATAACTGATTAATATTTTATGAAAGAAGTAATAATTTACATACTATTGGTGTATGACGTCTTATGGTCTATAATTGAATCTATTTTCCTTTTCATTGCCGATGCATATTTTGCAGAATGTTCCGCCGTAGCAATACAATAATTATTATATTTGACATCTCAGAAAAATTCGTAGTTATTAGGTATTTAATTGTATATAACTGTGTTTGTTTATGTGGATGCTTTATTATTTGAGTTGCATTTTGTATATATGTAATATTGTCTTGAATATTATGTGTATTAATTGTGATTTAGTGCTTATTCACAAATTAATTTTATTATCAATAAATTATATATATGACTGGCCTTATACAAATGTGAGTTTGTCTAAAAAGGAATAATAAATTGAAATGAATTGAACTTTATAATACAAAACACTTGAAAAAACCGGCCACGAGTCATCGGCGTAATAGATTTTTCATTCAATAGGTATTTTTATAAAAAATAAATAAATAAAACGTTTGAAACAATAAACTATGTTTCAGCACAATAGTATGGTATTCAAGTCGTAAGTCGTCACTATACAATATTAAGAGTCCTTGGAGGCTAACGGCCATCTTGGATTTGCCCGCCATAAGAGCAATGTTAATTTCAAACAGCCCCTGAAGAGTTATTTGCATCCCAAAATAATTTTTCACATACCAAAGTGATTGTAATTTAAATATCTAGGGCACTATGAGATAAGATATTTAGTTTGTAGTTTTTTATTTGATTTATGAGTAAAAAATTAATACTAAAAACAAATATTTTTTGCAAAAAATTGGTTTGTTTTTTGAGAATTTAATTTTCACAGTTCCCTTAGTAAATTAGTTCTTAAAACTCTGTTAAATTTTCAATGTTTTAGGAGGAAAGATTAAACGGTAATTTACGTTTAAATGGAGTAATGTTACGTCGGTCGTTATGCGCCAAACGGTATGTTTATCAGGCATTTGTAGTTCTCTAATTGACCGAGAGAAGAGAAGCGCTAGAGTCGTTCGCGGTGGTACGGTTAGGCTCCAAGGACTCTTAACTTTTGAATGCACTAAGGAAATTTAAGTTGGACAGTTTGTTTCCAAATACATCTATAGCAATCAGATTATTCTGCTGCATCCCTGTATCTGTAAGTCACGGTGAGAAAAGTTTCGTTGTAACGAAAAGAATAAAAAGTGTCAATCGATCAACGATGAACCAAGACAGGATGGACGATCTCAGCATCTTGGCGATGGAACTTGATTTGGCAAGGAGATTGAAATATGATGATATTATTGATGACTTTGCAAGAAAGAGGGTTAGAAGAGCCATGGGCGCCCATACGATATTTTCTAGAGGGGAGGCTAGACCGGGGTATGGGACTTAACACGTTCCCTGCTAAGGACGCACATGTGAGCTTGACACTGAACACTATGAGAAGCGGCCGACGCACAGTGCATTGCACGCCAACCCCCGTATTGGAAGTATTTTCAATACACAGAGCAACGCGTGCTTCACACGCCAACCCCCGTTGAGCCTTTCACCTTCAGATCAAAATTGACAACTTAAAAAAACAATTTGAAGTTAACTTTCAGAAAACAAACTTAAACATTAACTCAATATAAACACAACTATAACGACAACTTACCTCAGATATTTTGTGCCTTGTTATTTTTAAAAACACGTGATATACTAAACGTTTTATTTCATAGTACGCCTTTCTCATCTCTTTGTCGACACTAACACCACCTTTTAAATACATAGGTGGTGATCGTTCCAGAAATGATTTCACAGGAGTAAGAGTACTTTTATCACATATTACTTGCGACCAAAACCTGAACAAAAGCAAAGCACCTGTATTTCTTGCAAGGTCAAAACATTTTATGGAATAAAACCTTTCTAAAAATAGATTTTTTCTATTTAAAATAAGATTGAAGTCGATCATTCCTTGAAATAATTTGACTTATTCTATATGTGATGGGCCATGTGAAAAGGGACCTTATCTTCTACGAGCATATTTTTCAGGACAGCTAAATTCATCAATTAAGGTCAAAAAATGACATTTTTTGTTTCTTATTTCATAAAATGGTTTGTTTCTTTTCCTACTATAAAAATTTACTTTTATTACATATAAATATTTTCAAATTATAGAAAAACTAGTTGTGTAAACTAGCAATGTAATTTAAATGGGAGAAGTTAAGGTCCCTTTTCTGTTTTCAGTAAATAAATGTAATACTATAATTCTGCATGTTTTTAATTTGAAGGGTTTTGAAATAAGAAGACCCAACAGCTGTAAGATGCTTTTAAAAATGTTCTCCTGATGACCTGATTGTTGTTAGGCAACAGGTGACGGTGAACACTTATGACCTTAGAGGAAGCTACATACCAAATTTCATTCCAATCTGTTCGGTAGTTTTGAAGAAATGGTTTTTTAATAACTTTGATCCCCCCAAACCCCCCTAAAATTTCGAATTTTTTCAAACCCTTTCTTAGTGAGCATCTATGGCCCTAGAGGAAACTACATACCAAATTTCATTCCAATCTGTTCGGTAGTTTTGAAGAAGTCATTTTTTAATAACTTTGATCCAACCCAAACCCCCCTAAAATTTCGAATATTTTCAAACCCTTTCTTAGTGAGCACCTATGGCCCTAGAGGAAGCTACATACCAAATTTCATTCCAATCCGTTCGGTAGTTTTTGAGAAATCGTGATGAGTGAGTCAGTGAGTTAGTGAGTCAGTGGGTTTTGGCTTTTATCGATAACGCTGCACTTTTCTTATTCCATCCTCCATCATTTTTCATTTCAGGTTATAGAATAAATAGCTATTTAAGCTGTTTAACAGTATTAATATTTAGAGCATAAAATTTGAAAACAAATAATATGAAATATACCAACATATGTCAAAGGTAAGGGGATTAATTTTAACACTAAACAAAATTTAACTTAACACGCGATTTTCTCAATTCGCGGGTATTTTTATTTATAAATTAAAAATTGTATAGCTCAGCCATTTTTTGAGGTAGAAACATTTTTAAAATACCATTTTTCTCAGAATTTTTCCCTCTATAACAACCAATCATTAACTCAATTTTCATATTCCAGAAGATAAGGTCCCTTTTCAGATGGCCCATCACATATGTTTTGTGTGGGCACGCAATCCGAATCTAAAGTTTGACAACAAAATTTCGTGACATTAACATTGAAATAAATACAAAAAGGTATTTATTTCGACTAAAAAAAAGGTATTTACATAAAACCTATCAACTTTTCATAACAAACCTTCTTATTCCGAGAAATTTTACTATTTAGGATTTCTTCTCCGGCGAACCATTTGGGCTCAAGCGCTAGTTGAAAATTGTCATATTTCAGCTATCTCCACAAAAACCCACTTTCTCACTCAAAAACTCGAATTTATGATTAAAAACTATCGTTTGGTGAATTCCTCCTACTTTTAACTAGAATACAAAGTAGACTGATTTCAACTGTTCTGCCATCTCCAGTAATAAAAGTTAATACAAATATTATTTAATTAAACAAATTATTTAATATATCATGTTTTTAAAACAAACTAAAACGTATAAAATCCCTGTCATCTCTTTAACAACCAGAGGATCAGTATTGCTTATTTCATACTAATGTACATTGATTACAAAATACAGTATTTAATCAAAAAGTTGCTGATATTAAAAACTATATTATACATCTACTTGTAAAAATTAAGTCAATTATGATGAAACTTAAGTTTGAAGTAGGAGTTCCTTCAATTCTGACTATTGCATAAGTCAAATCTATTATAAATTGAGTCATAATTTATTATGTTTTACGTTATTTATTTCTAGAAATTAATGTAGTTTGTTAGAAAAAATTTGTATTATTGACATAACATAAAAACCTAGTAAGGACATTTTTTATCTTAATAGATCAAAAATTAGATTATAAAAAAAGGAAAATGTTAATATTTTATTGTTAGTCTTCATCGATGATCTTCATTGTTTAACTAGGTTTTAAAAAATACATACCTAGAAGCATTTAAGCTCATAAGCCATGTCAGATCACTTTTAATAGTGCTAGCTGCTTCAAGCCATAACCCTTTGGCACGGGCTGGAAAACGGCCCCGTTCATCTTTTTTCGGTGGATCGACATAGGGTATGAAGAGACGATCCTTCTGTACTAATGTGGGATCCTAGAAAACAAAACCATTTATTTTTTTGCATGAGTTATCTATAGTATCAGGTGTCCCGCAAAGAGATAATATGCAGCACATATGCAACACTCTACAAACACAAACTTGACACTTTACAGTTATGTTACGTATATGTAAGAAGTACCCTAGAATTTCATGTTTTATGGTTAATCAAAACAAAATGGTAGAATAACAAAATAATGGATCAAAGTGATTTTATTTGCATAACCATTACAAATGGTTGATTTGCAGATACAGTAGAACCCCTCTTAACCGGCCTCGGATCAACCGGCCTATCCCATGGAACAACAGAGTTCTTATTTCTCTTACGGATTATATTACTGTAACTGGCCGAAGTCTTAAACATTGATTGTTTGACGGGCATTTCCTGGAAAATAAAGCTGGGTGACGCAACTTTAGGTGTTAGTGTTGTGGCAGACAGAACAGGGGAGGGGGAGCGTGAGTTTGATTCCCCTCTTGCTTCCGCGGCAACTGTATTTTTCTTAGAATCAATTGACAAAACGGCATCCTTTGTTTCTTTTTCTTCGTCTGTTGCTTTGTCGGAACCTTTAATGAATTTCATGGGAGCAAAATATGTAATATTTGTAACATATTGCGTAATATGTTGAGCAGCAAAAGGATTCAACGGCATTAAACGTGATTAGCGTACGAAAATGGAGAGCCTTGGCTTTAAAAAATCTTTGAATGTTAAAGAAAAGAAAAAACTGATTTTTTGATACAGTATATGTAAATTCAGTTTTCAAAGTTTATGTATGTTTAAAATGTTTAATTTGTTGGTGTTTGTTTATGTATGTTATACATACAACAAAATGGGTTGCAATAACATATTACTTGCTTGTTTATTTATGAAATATGTAGGTTATTTTTAAACAAAAATCTATTTTTACGGGAACCTCGGATCAACCGGCCAAACAGGTAACCGGCCAGTTTCTCGGTCCCGACCAGACCGGTTAAGAGGGGTTCTACTGTAATACAAAAATGTGTGAAACTTGACAAATAAAGGTAAAGCAAGGAAAGAAGGTGATAAGGTTTATTATTGTAAAGAAATATAACAATAATAAATTATTAAGAATGCAAATTTGACCTTTATTTTAATTTATTTCGAACAATAGCTGTGCACCGATAGCAAATAAACAACAAAAAACCATAAGGGCTTTTGAAAAATTGTTTAGGTATCAAAAATAGTTCCTCTTCAATCAGCCTCACAAATTCATCATCTGTGCTATAGGGTGAGAATAATTTTTTTCTTCAAAAATCTCCATAGAAAAAAAAATAATGCTGCAATTAAAAATTAGTTATTTCTTTACAAATAATACAGAAAGAAGATTTAATACATACACATTAAAGTCTACCCAGTGGCGACTGGTGTAGCTTGGGGGTTCAAACATGGGGAAATTTGCTAAATATGTAATTTAAGAATTGCACTTTTAGGCCTTTTTTAATACAATTAGATGTTTTGAGACATCAATGAAAAGCGTCTAATGGGAAAGAATCCCATTAGTTATAGATTAGATGATAGATTGGAGTATGTAAATCTATATACCAAAAATGAAATGCAGTTCGTTGGTAAGCGCATCACTTGAGAACGGCTGGACCAATTTGGCTATTTTTTATTTTAAAATGTTGGTAATAGTCCGAATTAGGGTTTTATGGAAAGAAACATTTAAAAAGTTACTGGGAAATTTTCAAATTCGGGAAAACTGAACATGCTTTTTTCGAAGGGAATTTTGTATGAAGTTAGAGAACATAACCCACAAAAACAGCTGTTCGGGTAAAAAGCTTAGCAACAAATGTTTGTTTACATTCATAACCATAGCAAATTTACTTAGTAAATTTATATAATCAGTTTATTATTATTCAAAATCAACATCTTCTTTATACTATATTGAAAAACTAAAAACAAACACAAACAAAAATCAACAAAAAATGCTTAGGCCTACTGTATAGTAATTCAATTCAAACATTGGTTATTACATATCCATATACTTAGAGATATGCTGTTTAAAATATTATTTACATAAAATATATCTTATCTATGAATTGTTTAATACTTTTCAAATCATATTTTCGCTTTTAAAAATAATAATAATAATAAACAATTGATTTAAAACCATGCATAACCATAAACATATATGAGTTTAAACATAATTTATTGAAAACTTAACAAACAATCTGAATGAAACTAAAAGCCATTAAAATATGACATTTTTATCTTTATTTTGATATATATAATTGTATATTTAAATACCAAACAGTATCTTACACTAGTTACGCCTATACATTTCAAATTACAAACTCTATTTCAACCACTTTGTTACATCCTGAGTTAACACGGGTGTTACAGTCATTCTACATACCTTTGTACCAATGAACATTACATTAGTTTAAACATAATTATATTGAAAACTAAACAGACAATCTGATTGAAACTAAATATAGTATTTTTATCTTTATTTTGATATATACCTAATTGTATATTTAAATACTAAACAGTATCTTATACTAATCTATATCTGTACATAAAAATCCATTGTAACGGTGTCTGTCCGCGATGAACTCCGAAACTACTCAACCGAAATTAATTAAATATTTTTCGAATTGTGTGATTCATTCCAACTTAAAATGTAGGATAGTTCCTATCCCGATCTAAAGGTTTGAAATGGGGATGTTATATCTATAAAATAAATACAAATTAAACTAACTTCATACAAGCTATAAACCTAAAATTATGTAATATTATTTTTTAAGAGATTAAAAAAACTATTTGCCATTTGATCACTTAAGTCAAAGGGATGAAACGGGATAACTAACCTTAAAATTAAATAAAGCAATAGCGAAGCATTGCGGGTCCACTAGTTAATTATAAATGAAAAATGCAGAACAATGTTGACTTAAATATATAGTAAGTGTACTTTATTTATTAGCAGGAGGCAAACAAACACAGAACGGAATACGCGGGCGATTATACATAACACACATGTGAAGTGGCGCCAATTGCTTTTGCATTGAACCTTTAGTACGAGACGCAACTGGGTCTACCGAAAAGGTTGCATGTAAAACTGCACAGGTTTCGAGACCTGTAGGGAGACGACTACGACAGAACCAAATGTAATTCTTTCTATCTGCACAGTTGTCCTTACCTTATACGGATAAGAACCGAGTCTGAGGCAAGTAAAAGCAAAAATTATCATGATCCTGTAAAGATGCTGATGATGTGGTAGGCATGACTTATAAGAATATGTTGGTAAAAGTTAAAGGGGTTGGAGTCAGATGCAACAAAAATTAATAATCCGAAAAGTAACGTCCGTAAAGAGAAGAAGAAAAGTGATATGTCAAAGAAGTCCGGAGTATCGGTAGACAACTTGTATAAATCGACGCTCTGAAAATACCTTCCGGTTTACAGTAGCCTACCATGGGTGAGCTCGTTGCCTGTACAGTACTAACATCAGGTATACCGGACAGGCAAACCGTAAGGCCTTAAGGTGACCTGTACAGGTAAACCGGAGCGTGTGTGCCAGCCACTTCAGGCAAACCTGCACAAGTAAAACGACCTGCGCAGGCGACCGGAGAAGAATCGAAATTCAATTATTTTTACCTGCACAGGTGTGCTCACCTGAGCGTGTGTGTGGGCTGTCCGGTATAACTGCACAGGTTTTTGTATTTTTTTAATGTTCATAACCAGTAACAAACCCACCAAAGCAATCATGTCATCTTGTTGGCTCGCCATTTCTCGACTGTAGAAATCCTTCACCCATCCGGTTTACCGTAGCGTGTGTGAGCTCTCGCCTGTACAGGTATAACGGAGAGGTAAACCTGCGAAGGTATACCTCTCCGGTCTACCGTAACGTGTATGGCCGGCCTAACGTGTATAGCAGACCTTATAAAGACATCTGTTTTGACTTTGCTAGTCAAAATAAAACTCCTTAAACATGCTGTAAGACAGGTTGCATTGTAGCCTTCAATGGTAATAATTCGTTATATTTTTACACGTTGAGAATCAATCAAAGGTCCTATCACAGGAAATAATAGTTTTATATATTAATAACTTACAATTGCTACAATCATCATCCATGCAGTGTATGACCTAGAGTAGAATGTCAGGAGTGGGGGTCGCCAGAGAGATGCCGACATCACTCTGTAGGTACAAGTTGTGTACTGGCCTAAACTGTGTGTTAGAACGTTTATTTGAGTTATGTATAATTTTCTACATATTTATTGAAGATTAATAAATCTGTATATTACTACAGTGCTGTGTGTTATTACAGTAAATACAATTTACAACATTGGCGACGAGGTAATTAGTGAGTTAGTAAAGTGATTAAGAACATACACGATCATGCAGGATAGTGCAACAGTGTCGGGTTTGCAATTACCAATTAAATACATTGTTTCGAAAAGTTTTAATAATTTTCAGCAGTATGAAGATAAACCAGATGAGAGGGAGGTATGGACAGAAAGATTTGAAAAATTTATAATTATTAACGAATTACCAGCAGACAAACAAGTGGCGCTTTTTATTACGTTGTTGTCTAACACTACGTATTCACTTTTAAGGGATCTGTGTACACCTAGTAAGCCTGAAGACAAACCTTTACAAGAATTAATAAGTTTGTTATCAAAGCATTATAACCCAAAACCTTCTGAAGTATCGGAAAGATTCAAGTTTCGCGAACGGAGGCAATTACCGGGCGAAAATATTCTACAGTACATAGCTCAATTAAAAAAATTATCATTAACAATTTTAAAGACTTAGAAGAAAATTTGCGAGACCAATTCGTTTCGGGAATTACCGATATAAATATAAAAAAACGATTGCTAACAGAAGAAAAATTAACTTATACAAAAGCTATGTCATTAGCAACTACTTTAGATACATCATCAATTAAAGCTGTGGAATTATCAAATCAAAAAATTCAAATGCATAAAAGTGTAAAGTATGACCGACAAGAAAATACCGGAAAGCAGAATTCTTGTTTTAAAAGGAATGTTGGACCGAACAACTCCTTAGGAAATGGAAGGAGAAGAAGTCATCTTACTTCAAGTTCAAGACCTGCAAGCATTACGTCATGAAGACGCTACAACGGAGTTGAACACCCATGCGCCACAGATAAAAGACAACAGCTGATGTATCAACAAGTAACAATGAACAAAGAAGACTGTTATGTTTGTGGAAAAGCTAACCACTTAGCTCCGAATTGTTTTTTTTTTTTTTAAATTAGGCGTGTGACAGTGTGGTAAAGTTGGCCATTTAGTGAAAATGTGCAAAAGAAAAATAAATTCGGTTAACAGTGTGTGTCAACAAAGTGAAAGTATGGAATTGTTTAAAATTAATGATAATTGTGTTACGGAAAACTCTGCAAGTAGGCCTATGCCTAATAATAATAATAATAATAATACTGTTAAAGTATTAAATATTGGAGAAGAGCAATCTTCACTAATATTAATAGAGTTAAAAATAGAAAATAAGCAAATGAATTTTGAAATAGATAGTGGTAGTTCGATTGCAGTAATTTCAAAAGATTTATATGGGAGTTTAATGGGGAGTTTTTGAGTATCAATGTTTCCGTATGGAATAGCATCCGGACCAGGATTTTTTCAAAGGGAAATGGAAAAAGTATTACAAGGAATAGATGGTATTGTAGTTTTTGTAGACGATATATTAATATCGGGTTTAGATACTGATGATGTGTTAAAAAAAACTATTCTGGTGTTAGATAGATTAAGACATTGTGGGTTAACATTAAGCATAGAGAAATATAAATTTTTTCTTGAAAAGATTGAATTTTTTTGTCATGAAATAGATAGAACAGGTGTTCATCCAGGAAAAGAAAAAGTAGAGGCTATAATGAATGCTCCTACACCTAAGAATATTAATGAATTGTCCGCTTTTTTGGGACTTATTTCTTTTTATAGACAATTTTTAAATAATGCTGCTAATATCCTAAATCCTTTATATGAGTTATTGTCAAAAGACAAGTTATGGTGTTGGAATAAAAAGTGTGAAGAAGCATTTAATAAAATTAAAATGTTACTAAGTAAAAAACCTGTATTAACACATTACGACCAAAGCCTGCCAATAAAAATTACTTGTGATGCAAGCTCGAATGGTGTTGCTGCAGTTTTAAGCCACATATTACCTGATGGTACGTGGCCTATGCTTATAAATCCTTAACAAAGGCATACAAAAATTATAGTCAAGTTCATAAAGAAGCCTATAGTATATATTATGGTGTTCAAAAGTTTTACAAATATGTTTATATGATACATTTTATTCTAGAAACAGATAATGCACCATTAGTAAGCATTTTTTGTCCAAAGAAAGGCATTCCTGTAATGGCTGCCAGTAGATTACAAAGATGGGCATTATTTTTAACTTCGTTTGATTTTGAAATAAAATATTGTAGATCGAAGCAAAATGTGGCTGATGGACTTTCACGATTACCATTAGAAATAGAAAGTGAAGACCATGATGACGATGTGTCTTATTTAAATTTTTTAAAGTCAGAAATTCCTGAATTAATATCAAATAAAATTGTTATAAAAGAAACTTTTAAAGATCTTATTCTTAGTAAAATAATTCAGTTTTTAAGAAATGGTTGGCCATTAGGTAAAATTGATCAAATATATCAACCATTTTACAGTCGAAGAATAGAATTAAGTATAAAAAATAATTGTTTATTGTGGGGTTATAGGTTAATAATACCAGAAAAATTGAGAAAACAAGTTTCAGAAAATTTGCTGAGGCACATATGGGTATCGTTAGAACTAAATCTTTAGCTCGTAGTTATGTATGGTGGCCTCAAATTGATTCAGATTTAGAAGACATGATACAAAATTGTGTAATATGTAAACAACATCAGGACTCGCCTCCTAAAGTTGAGTCCTTGGAAATATCCTTAAAAGCCAAATATGAGGATTCATGCAGATTTTTTGGGACCATTCAAAGGGAAAGTTTATTTGATAATGTTAGATGCTTATTCTAAATGGATTGAAGTTTTTCAAATGGAAAATATTACTAGTAGTAGTACTGTAGATGCATTTAGATCATATTTTTCCAGATGGGGAATCCCAATTTTACTTGTAACGGATAATGGAACTTCCTTCTGTAGTTCAGAGACTGAAAGCTATTTAAAAGCTAATGGAATAAAACATGTAACAACCAATATATACAGTCCATACTCAAATGGAGCTGCAGAAAATTGTGTAAAAACATTCAAAAAATCAATAAATAAAATAGTAATGTCAAAAAACAATATTTCAGAAGCTATTTTTATATTTTGTTCAATTATAGAGTTGTTCCTCATTTAACTACGAATGTGTCACCTTCTGAACTACAAATAGGAAGAAAGTTTAGAACAAGGTTAGATATAATGTTTCCTAGTAATGAACAAAATGTTTTGGACAAACAAATAAAACAGTATAGTTATTATAAAGGTAAACAAAACAATACATTAGATGTAAATGATAAAATAGTTTTTAGAGATTATGGAAAAAATAACGATAAGTGGAGAGAAGGAATAATTGTATAAAGGCAAGGAAATGTAACTTTACCATAAAAGATTATAACGGAAATAAAGTGAAACGGCATAAAAATCAAATTATACCTGATAAAAGTACATGTGAAAATTATTCGAATAAACAACATCTTGCCGATTATAAAATTACTTCTCCAGAATCTCCAGAAATTGTTAAAACCCATACAGTATTACAAAATAGTGACAATACTGATAGTGAAAATGATGTAACAGTAATTGTAAGTAGATACAGTTCATTCGAACCACAAGCACAAAGTAGTATAAATAAAAAATTGATAAAATCTCAAATTGGTGATTATGAACAATTACCACCAGATATTAGGAGATCGAACAGACAAAAAAAACCTGTTCATAGGTTTACTTTTTCTGAATTTGAAAAATAAATTCATCATTATATATTTTATGTTATCAGACAGAATTGTGTTATTTTCAAAAAAGAGTATATATTATTTTTTTAGAATGCTTATTATTATAAGAGTAATTATGTTTTCCAAAAAAATGTTAAATTTATTTTATGTACTCGAGATTGTAGTAGTATAGCCAAATTTTGTGAAGGAGGTATTGTAGTGTATGACGTAGAGTAGAATGTCAGGAGTGGGGGTCGCAAGAGAGACGCCGACATCACTCTGTAATGCACAAGCGTAGGTACAAGTTGTGTACTGACCTAAACTGTGTGTTAGAACATTTATTTGAGTTATGTATAATTATCTACATATTTATTGAAGATTAATGAATCTGTATATTACTATAGTGTTGTGTGTTATTACAGTAAATCCAATTTACAACAATCCACTGCTTGAACCAAATCTTCCGATGGTTCACAATTTGGATTCTCGAAATGCTAAAAAAATTAACAATTTTCAGTTTATAGTTCGGAAGCATTGTATAATTTGTTTTTATTTGTTTGCTTAGCTGCCTTACTTTATTGCACATAGAAGTAATCCTACTGATGAAGGACATGGAGTGAGATAACACTATACCCATGTTAATAACTAGATTTGAATCTACGACAGCCCGGAGCATCGGTAGACAACTTGTATAAATCAACGCTCTGAAAATACCTTCCGGTTTACAGTAGCCTACTATGGGTGAACTCGTTGCCTGTACAGTACAAATAGCAGGTATAACGGACAAGCAAACCGTAACCGAAACGCAGACCTTATAAATACATCTGTTTTGACTTTACTAGTCAAAATAAAACTCCTTAAACCTGCTGTAAGACAGGTTGCATTGTAGCCTTCAATGGTAATAATTCGTTATATTTTTACACGTTGAAAATCAATCAAAGGTCCTATCACAGAAAATAATAGTTTTATATATTAATAACTTACAATTGCTAGATTTGTTTTCCCTTTGGCGCCATCATCATTTACTGTTTGAATCAAATCTTCCGCCGGTTTGGCGCCATCATCATCCACTGTTTGAACCAACTCTTTCGACGGTTTGGGGCCATCATCATCCACTGTTTGAATCAAATATTCCGCCGGTTTGGCGCCATCATCCACTGTTTGAACCAAATCTTCCG
>JAGFPH010001044.1:98821-125444 GCA_018207615.1 Philaenus spumarius
TCATCCACTGTTTGAACCAAATCTTCCGCCGGTTTGGCGCCATCATCATCCACTGTTTGAATCAAATCTTCCGTCGGTTTGGCGCCATCATCATCTACTGTTTGAACCAACTCTTTCGACGGTTTGGGGCCATCATCATCCACTGCTTGAACCAAATCTTCCGACGGTTCACAATTTGAATTCTCGAAATGCTAAAAAAGATTAACAATTTTCAGTTTATAGTTCGGAAGCATTGTATAATTTGTTTTTATTTGTTTGCTTAGCTGCCTTACTTTATTGCACATAGAAGTAATCCTACTGATGAAGGACTGGGAGTGAGATAACACTATACCAATGTTAATAACCAGATTTGAATCTACGACAGCCCGGAGCATCGGTAGACAACTTGTATAAATCAACGCTCTGAAAATACCTTCCGGTTTACATTACCCTACTATGGGTGAGCTCGTTGCCTGTACAGTACAAACAGCAGGTATAACGGACAGGCAAACCGTAACGTGTATGGCAGACCTTATAAAGATCTGTTTTGACTTTACTAGTCAAAATAAAACTCCTCAACCCGTAACGGGCGGCTAGCGCCTTTAGACGCGGCACGACTCAATCTCTAAGCACGGTTAGGGCCTTTAAACGCAAATACACAAACATGTGCTTAGATGATTCTGTAGTTCACCGAACTTCCAATAGAGTGGAGGGAGATGTTCTTTGAGTAGATTTAGACCAAATCAAAAATAAAAGCAATGTCTGTTACGCCTTATCGGTCTGTGTTCTGTCACCAGAGCAATGAGTCCACTATGACAAGTGTTCTCAGCGCGGCTTACGCCTATAGAAGCTTCTGTTTCACTCAGCTGTTACTTGTTTGTTTGTAATGATAGCTGACTGATATTCATTCCAAAGTTTTAGTTTTATATAAGTTCTTGTGTTTTTTTTTTATTTAACTACGTAATTATTTAATTTTTTAGGTAACAATAAGTTTTGCTTTTATGTATTTAGTTTTTGAATAATTGTAAATTCTGCTAAATTTAGTTTGACTTTTTTTAACTTGTAAATAGTATCAAAATGTAGATTTTATTGTTACTCACGTTTTTGTTTTTGTTAAAATAGTTATTATATCTAATAAATTAATAAGACGACATTTCAAATCATAATTATTATTGATAGCGCTACTAGTGTTATAATTTATAACTAATTTAGAGATCGGCAAAAATCTCCAGCTGATTTTGCCGATCTAGACCGAGAAAACTCTATTTTAAATACTCACAGCTGATATTGAAAGTTGTGAGTTAATTTTTTACTTGAGAGTAAATAAAATATAAATTAATTTAAACAACGTACTTTTGTGATAGAGATGTTTTCAATAGGTAGCTCAATGTATAGTAAATGTTGAAAACCGTTTGTTGTACAAATAATAAGTAATATTATTGAATTGTAATAAATGATACGTTTATTAGGTTGTGGCTAAACTTGTTTGTTCCCGAACTTTTTACTGGGGTCTAACTCTTCGGTAATTTGTGGGTCATATTTTAAGGTATTTAGTTAATGTATATTATAATATAGTACTTTATCTATTTAATATTTCTAGTGATTATACCAGAAAGCATAGTCTTGCTCATTAATACACACAATAAATAAATTAGAATCAGATAAATGTGTAAGTTTGTTTCTAAACAGAGCGCTGATCTACGGACGTAACCCAGCGTACAGTGGCTGGCTGCCTGGCTGCTGTACGCTCAGTCAGAAGTCGGATCCGGAGCATGGGCGTACATTTGGTAACACTGTTGAGCGTACATCGACGGTGGCGCACACTGAGAATGAGCGTACAAATTGCCGTTTAAAAGCGCACCCATTTTTAACATGTCATTGAGAGGACTGTAGTAATTCTATAGTCTGTGGTACAGGCTAATTCAAGAAGAGTTAACTGCCTTTGCCGATGATGCTGCATTTGTATACAGTGGTAGGGACTTGGAACTGTTAGAAGTGATCTTGATCAAGATCTATTTTATATCCGATGGTGGTTTACATAACACTGTACGGTGCTCAGTAATAAAGCAAAATATCTAATCTTTGACCTGAAAAAGACTATAACTTTGACCATGTAGTTCAGTATCATTTGTTTTCATGTACAAGAGAAAATAGATGTAATTGTGAGACAGTAGGTGGTGTAAGAGTTTTAAAATACCTTGGTGTTACTTTGGATTGTAGAGTCAGTTGGAAGTACCACATCAAGGAATTAAACACCAAATTATTTACAATATTAAAATACATGCATTATCTAAGATCAGTTTGTGATAATGAATTATTAAAGATTATTTACTTTGCACTTGTTCATTCCAAGTTGAGTTACGGCGTGTTGGTTTGGGGCAGTACATACCTATCCACACTAATGCCCGTCATAGTACCACAAAAACACATAATCAAATCAATGCTCTTATCAAGAACTGATAGCTCTGAGACATTATTCAGACAGTCGGGTATATCATCTCTTCGTAGAGTTTATGTCAGGACGGTATTAAAGATGGTATTTATAAACAAAGTGGCTGTGGTCAAATCTTCAATGGTCTCTTCACGTAGGGAAAAGTTCTCCATTTTAACAAAATCTAGGCTGACTTTTTATCAAAAAACTTATTTGTACCATGCACCAAAATTCCATACCATTAAATATAAGAAAAATTCATGGAACCAAACAATTTTTGAGAAGAATTAAAAATTGGTGGTTACAGAGTGATATTATTAAGGACATCTTCGACTGATTAATATAATCTATTGAATTAAGAGAAGAAGGCAGTGTTATTTATATAATGGGGAGGAGGATTACTCTGGGTAGAACCGAGTTATAAGCAGTGAAATCACTTGTTAAGTTACGAGGATAGGTTAGGACAGTGTCTTTCTCTTATTTTTGTTGTACTTTGTTGAAGGTAAACCCAAAAACTGTCTTTGTGAATGGGGTTGCCTAATTTCCTGCTTTTTGTATTCGGTTGGCATTTCATACAAAGTATTGTTTATTTTATATATTTAATTAAACTGTATTGAAAAATTAAAACACTTATGTGTAGTAGGATATAAATAGTTATTTTTTAAGAAACTAATTTTATATAAGTGTTTATAAATATATATTTGTATCCTTAAAAAGAAATAAAATTCATTCAAATTTGAAATCTTTAAGGCGTTAAAAAACACATCCGAAGACGTTTTAAAATAAAATAAAAAATTAAATTCTCAAAATTTCCAATTTTTTTACCAAATATTCAGGGAACAGCGAAATAATAACGAAGGGTGGGAGAATATACTGATAACCCACGGTAGGGGACAATCCCAACCAACAGTCCGGCAGTGGGGGACATGTCCTCTAACGAATACTTACACGAGTACGACATTAATACCAAATACGTTTTAAATGTTTTTTTGTAAAGTGTCATGTAAATTTTGAAGAAGTTCAGTTTAACGGAAGAAAAGCGCATAAATTGATTCGAAAATTGTCCGAATAAATAGAACAAAAACAATCACCCAACAAGAAAAACAGGAATAGAAACTGACGGTTATAAAAGGTACGTAACCTAAGCTGTCATTCCATTGTAGACGCTTAAATAATAATTACAACGATAACAGTATTCGAAAAAATTGTAACAGTGCCCATTTACATTGTGCTGGTGTAACTACTGTCCGCGAGGCACGAGATGGTCCCTGGAGCTGCCCGTAAACAGTCATGTCCTCATGCGGTATCCCGTTTTTAGCAGGCGCAAAGGCGAGTAACGGGGACTATTGATAGACTGACGCGATAGCGGAAAATATAACGTCATTTAGCTTAGTATTGATATTGATCATGTAGGCTTATGTTAAAATGGATTTTAGTAATTAAAACAGCCGTTTTTTTTCAAATTAATTCAATTGACTAAATTCTCAACAAAATCAGCACAAACAATACAGTAAATGAAAAATGTGAACCTAGTAGCCTACATGCGCTTTAAATATCATACTACATATAAATAAATTGAGTAAATTAAGTTTAAAAAATATACAGTAAAGGAGGTTCTAAAAATCAAAAAGCTATAAAGTACAATAATATTAACCAAATTTAAGTTACTGTAAAATATTTTGTAGGAATATAAGTTTATGCAGGAAGTTTTTAAGTTTATACAGTTATTGTATAATAAATGAGTTATATCAATTAAAGTTAATTTATAATCATATTTATTATAATAATATTATTACTTGATGTTTTCTTTTATTGTTATTTGTAAGGAATATAACTACACTGTTCATTAATAATTTAATCTTCTATCGGTTTTAAACTTATAAATCCAAAAATATTATACTATGCCAAACTCTTACCGTGTTTTTAAAAAACATATTATTAATATTATTTCAACACTACTAATCGGAATTATAATCACGTTTAAGCTGTTATTCTGTTAATCTATTAAAATCCATTTAGTATAATAATTAAGTAAACGTACATATTAGCAGTATATATATATATTGTTCATTTACAGCAGTAATTGCATACATATTTCCAATAATTGCTACTAATAATGTTATTTTTTATATATATATAAAAAAAAAAACACTGCAGAATTCCTGTTTTGTACCACGATGCCACGTTCGATTTTAAATAGCATTTGTCGAATAACGATGCTGCGGACATTCACGGCGGCTCTGTACTAGGTCGTGGCACATACAGTAGCTACAAGCGCCTTCAAACTAAATCTAGGCAAAGACCTAGGGACCATCTCGTGCCTCGCGGACAGTACATCGGCCTGATCTTAATATAGACAGTTGTAGTGTATATATAGCAAATTATAGACGCTGTAATTATATTAACAGCGCTAATAGTATCCCAGAAAATGGTGTGTTTGTGGTGTATTTAATTTATTAATTTAAATTATATTTACAGCGTTAACAGTATCCGAGAAAATGACGACAGTGCGTTTTTACATTGTGCTTGTGGTCAAACGTTTGTACTAAATTGTTTTCTAATGTATTAGGTAAAACATTCGAATCACCATGTAGCAAGTACATTCGCTGTACCATCTGTTGAACTTACTTGTTTCAAATGTTAGGTGTAGCATCGTGTAAAATCGGCTTCTCAAATGTTCGGCGCAACCACGGTATCTAGGGTCTTGTTCTAGTTACCGTGGGTGCAAAGTTGGAACGAGCGTTCACAGCATCTTGCAGAACCGGCCTAATCAAATTGCCACAGTCGATTTATTCCGAAAGGCAAAAAATACAATAAAATTTTACTAGATATAAACCATGCCAACTGGCAAGTATTATAATAATAAGACTATTTTAATATTAATTTTAGCATTGGGAAAAGTTTGATACTTTACAAATGAATGGTAGAGTTGCACTATAGTATGCATTAGTTTGATAAATTTCAATGATCTAGCTTATAAAATCAATATTTTTGAAATTTTTAATTGAATTAAACTCAAATATGCCGTATTTGAGTTATATTTTTCATTTAGTCATTTGCACCGTATATTGCACTCACTGTAATTTTATTAAATTTCACATTAAATGATTGAAATGAAAGTACTATGGATTATTAAATAACAAATTAGTTTTCTAATACAGTTCTCGAGAGAAGTATGTCTACAACATATCATGTTTGCAGTGTTTGATTTTCAGAATTTGTAATCCAAACAATTTGCTTTCCAACACTTGATGTATAAGTGGTATTAGTAAATAAAATTATAAAAAGTGATGTAATCGGGAAGTTTAATTTTTTAATTATGCAAAAGAGTCGAAACCGAAAATATGAGCAAAATCTTGCTTCGGCTTCGCGAGTAAAGTTGATGAATATCGATTGTATCGCATTACTATAGGTTAAATATCTCCGGCTATATTGGTCGTGGAAAAAATACTCATAATTGAATAGAATATCAAGCTGTTATAATATACTAAATTAAAAATAGAACCTAACCACGAAAAATACAAATTTATCAATAGACCAGTAGAAGAGGCGTGGGATTGTGTTTAAAAATTTATTTTTATTTTTATAATTATTGATTTAAAAATTAGGTACGAATTAGAGTCAAACGTGCATTAAAATTAAATTTCGAAGCTCGATACGGTTTTCGCAGTTAAAAACAAATAAATGTAAAACACAACGCGTGGACCAAATAAAATAAATGTCCACTATTGTTGTCCATAAAAAAAAAATGAATTGATAATGCACGCATGTATGTTCTATGTGACTTATATACATACATGTGATTTTACTACTGTATATAAATTGTTCTTATTGGAATTTTTAATTATAAAAAATGTACTGTGATTTCAAAATGTATGTGATCCTTAAAATTTACAATGCCAAATAATTGTTCTATTTTGTAGTTCAAGGTATATACAATTATTCATTAAAGGGTTTCACAGAATAATCAAAACGAATTTGAGTGAATTTAAACGTATTAAGTAAATATTGTTTTGGTATTTGTATTTTTAAGAAAAACTAGGTCATTAATAAAATCACAAGCCATATTGAAAAATTTGAAAACGGTTTAATTGATAACTAAGGGACACTACTGCGAGCTTAGCACGCCAACAACAGTGGTCGTATTAAATTGAGGAGTAGGGTGGAAAAACGGCCTTAGTCTGAAATCTGAGTTTTGAGTTAATCGAGTTTGAAGTTTTATGTGTACATTTTGTAATATTTGTCAGAAAAACTCATTCCACATATCACTCTACTTCCATTAAGCAACTTATGTAGTTTATAGCTGAACATTTAAAAATAAAGTTCAAATAACGAGATGGCTTGAAAAGACAAACTAAGAGTGAGACCTCAGAGGCCGTTTTTCCATAACAGAGATCTTGGGTGTAATGAGTGATAAACAATTGCATTAAAATTAATTTAAATATATAATAATATTAATTACACAATTTCCAATCAAAAAAAAATACTTACAAAAATGTTTTCAGTAGCAAAATCAATTTTTTTTTATTTTTCTTAAAAAAAAAACAAAAAACTGTTCGTGTATTTTGTTTACATACTTTATGGACTACCCTTCTTCAGGAAATGCATACGCCTCTTATCTCCTCGGCGTCCGACACTTCTTCAGTTTCGTCTTATTCTGCCTTGGCAAAACTTTCCTTAGATTGGTTGATTACTTGTTCAAACCAATCGGATTCTTCTCTGGTCAGGAAATCAAAACAAGGCTCGCAGGTTCTTCTCCTTGGCTGGTTATTTAGTTTCTGTCTTGGAAGGAGGGGGATACTACCAGGATCGAATGCAGTTAGTTAAATTTGAGCCCTTGATGAAGAAAGTGAAAGGCACAAACGCAGCTTGGTAGGCAATAGAAGCCAACACAGTTCCTGATGAAAGATACTGAATCAAGCAATATTTTTGGATTCTGAAAGGTTTGTCTTTTGAAGATAAACTTTTGTAGTCCTTGAAAAACTGTTCCAAAGACAAGCTGAAACTTTTCAAGAGTCCAAATCCGCGAATCAACTCAGATTTATTAGAAATGACTGCGCCATACTCAGCTGAAATTACGGTTCTTGCCCTTCTAAGCAGACGGTTCTATGATTATTTCTGGTCGTTCTTTTTCCATAGGCTAGGGTTAGAAATCATACTTTACCTTTATCTGGATTTTTCGCACGAATAGGCTGACTCTCTGTATCGTCTTTTAAACCAACTTCTTCTTCAACTATTTTTTCACTGTCACTCATTTTCAAAAAATTAATAAAATATCAAGCCATATATTAAATAAACAGATATGAATCAAACAGTCTGAATAGTCTACACATGAAAACACGCCAAAAGAAGTCGACTATAGCTCAACTGAACAGCCAGTTGTCTAGCTGCGAGCGCAAGCCATCTGATTGGCCTGACATCCCCGAGAGAAAACAAACATAACTCAGTCAATTCCAAAGAGAATCGAATGAAACTTGGAACTGATGTTCAGAATGGAACAAGCAACAAAATAAAGCGTGTTACGGAAAAACGGCCTCAGTGGACTGGGGCCGTTTTTCTTCCCAGCTCCTCAATTGTAAAACTAAATAATTTAACGCTTCTTATATTTTATGTAGAACGTTGTCCTTACACAAGGGACAAACTTTAAACAAAACTGTAAACATATGTTTGGGTGCGTTTTCTACCGGCTATCCGCCATTTTGTTTTTTACTACATAGTTTATATCTATAGAGTGTCTCAACCGATTGCGTTGAAATTTTGAACATTACTCATCAGTATTAAAAAAACATATTTAAAAACTAATCGGTTTCAAAATGGAGGCCATTTTAATATTTAAATGAATATAATTTATACAAAATATTATAATATTATTATGACTTGTTATAATAATAACTTTTTCAAACTATAAAAAAGGTCCATCAATGTGCTTCTCTTACTGATATGAACTAATGGGTGCTGTTTTACTGTTATGTTTTATTCGATTCACACGCTACTTGTCGAAAGGGGCTTTCTGTAAATGATCAAACATTGGAAACACATATTGACTTGAAACAGTGTATGCACTTTAACTCGATGCGAGTGTTACTCATATTCCAAGTTTGTGTCGGAGTCTAAGAAAGTAATGAAACTATTGAGTATTACTAACTATTTCTAAGTTTTAAGTTGATATCTAAAATACTCTAAAACAGATATTAACCCGGTACTGAATTTGCAATCGGAAATACAAATATTGTTACTTCATATTGACTCTATTATGAAACATTTAAAGATATTGAATATAATGATATTATAACGTGGTATACATTTTTTTTTAAGCAGGGATGATACATAAAAATGTTTTGTCACCTGGTTTGTGTTGCGTTTTATGGTATACGCGTAAATTGGCTCTGTTAATAAATAAATACTTTATTTATGTAAATGAGGAAGATGAGTTTCAGCACTAATGATTATTGTAATTTAACTAAGTTAAAAGAAGTATTTTTGGAAAAATAAACAAAAACCCAAACAGCTTCAATCTATTCTAACCATTAGTTTCAGAAACTTCAAAAATACAAAATGGATGTTTTTCAATAACTTAAAGTCGAAACTCTCCCACTCTACAACCAAACCTAAAATAATATCCCTTGAGAGATATTTTAAATCACATCAAAAAGAGTAATTGAGAGCAAATACACAAATTCAAAATAGCACCCTATAAAAATACCTACAATATACTACAAATAAATAATAAATCCTAATATGTTATAAAAATACCTTGAGAGATATTTAAACTACGTTAAAAGGAGTAATTTAGATTGAAAAGAAAGGAAACCTAAGCCTTATATTATTGTATCTATTTGTCGCAGAAAGTCGAAAAAAAAATAAAGAAGAAAGAAACACTCGTCTACCTATCTTCGATTATGATCAATGTGCAAACATTAAACAATCAATCAAATCCAAAATGGACCACAATCTAAAATTGTTACTCACCAACCATAAAACTACCCTTATATTATTATATGTACCATTATTACACCTGTACATACATCTATCAAATTATAAAATATTATCAAAATTCTTTGAGAGGTTGTTGAGAAAAACAAAGGAAACCTAAAACCTCATATTATTGTATCTATTAGTAGCAGAAAGTTGAATAAAACAAAGAAATACTCGTATACCTACCTTCAATTAATTATGATGAAAAAAATATTTCAATGTGTTACTTTATTTACAACTTATGCTTTATTATTTTTTGGGATTAATTTTAATCTCACACAAAGCACAATAGCAATAAATAAATATTTTCCTAAATTTACCATAATACATTATTTACATTTCTGTATAAAAAAACTACAGCTCTTAATTTATTTAAAAACATAAATTATGTTTTAGGCTCAAAAGTGTTTTCAATTAATTCAAATAATAAAACAAGTTACTATTTGAAAAAGATTATTTAATTACTATAATATTATTTTATAAATAGTTTATGTAGTTCTATTAAATGTAAATGAAATAAACGGTACCAGGAACTGGCACATACTTTCTCACAAACATATTTAAATTATTAAACAGATTCACTGTGACTTGTAGGGTGGGGTAGGAGAGGTGATTTTTAATTAAAGTTGGAGATTAACTAATAAATATTATTATTATTATCTAGAGAGAAAACTGTTCGATCGATTTCGAACAAATTTGCACCAAACACGTCAATTAGGTCTTTATAGATGCCCGTAAAATGGTTTTGAAAATTTTGGAAAAACAACCCCCTTTATGGCCAAAAAACCCTAAAAATCAGTTATTATTATTATTAGCTAAACGAGAATATTTAGAAAGATGCGGTTTTTTCCATATGGTAGGGCACCTTAAAGGCTACAAATAAGCCAAATTTTATCAAAATCGTTGGAGCCGTTTTTTTATGAAAAAATAATAACTGATTTTTTTGGTGTTTTTTGACCAAAAAGGGGGTCGTGTACGATTTTTTGTGCGATCACTATACTTTCTCTATACTATAGTATAGTGAGAAAGAAAAATTAACTAATAAACTCTCTTTAATTATAGTCTAGTACCAGGAGACCGAGCTAAAGCTCGATTATAAGCAGGGCTATGATTTCAATAATAAATATTGGATTATTGAGTTTTGAGGTTAGGCCTATAACATTAAACAACTAAATAAAGGGTTTAAACAACATTAGGCTTACCTGTAATAAAAATACAGTTTAAAGGATAACCCATAATCTCAACGCTATGCCTCAGAAATAAGTCAGGCCTAAATTAAAGTTTAATATTTCAATATCGATTTAGGCCTAGTTCCTAGTTCGCTCACGTCAATAACTATTATTGAAAATTTCCGTGAACATCGTTTAGGTTAGGCCTATAACATTAAACAACTAAATAAAGGGTATGTTTATTTAGCAGAAGTATTCGTTGCCATGGTAACTATAAATAGATACAACATTAGGCTTACCTCTAATAAAATACAGTTTAAAAGAAAACAGATGATTATTGTAATGGCATTGAAAACATTTGCATCAGCTGTGCTTCGTTTAAAAGAAAACAGATGATTATTGTAATGACATTGAAAACATTTGCATCAGCTGTGCTTTGTATTGTTTAAAATGGACAAATTTCACTTTTTAATTTAATAAAAAGACGTAGAAAACGAATTTTCCCAGACTGGTGACCATTTCCAATCGATTTCTCGTGGCCAAAAGCCCCATATAAAATCAAAAAATCAAAAATCCTTAGATGGAGATTCCAGATCCATTTAGCAGACAGACAATTATCTCTCGCTTTAGAAGATAAGATATAAGATTATAGCGATACCACCTGTGTCCTTATCTTTGATTCATAACGATATTGCTGATTGATCAGAATGTCGACTGCTGGGCATGAAGAAATGCGAGTATAGCAAGCAGGAAATAACATATTGAGAGGAGCCGGTGTTTAGTTTCCTTGACTAAGCCCAACTTCACTTCTATTCAAACAGCTGCCGTCACAAATCACTACATTAAATGCGTTTTATAATGATAATACATGCCATCTAAATACACGATGAAAAACTTTTCGATGTGAAAGCGCCTACTGTCGCTTGCTATAACATCAAGCCATATTTTGTTGAAAATATTTTTATATTTATAAGTCCAGAGTCTGTTAAAATATTCACGTTCAGTTTAGTACACGTAGCACGCAGGTGTTTCTAAAACGTGCTGCTGTATCAAAATGTACGTTTGGTGTACAAATACTAGAGATGGGAATTACCGCTACATTGTGGTAATAGTCTGCAACGTTCCACGGCGTCTTGGTAATAGGTTGAAATAACGTATTAAATTTGTAACGTATTAATAGGTGGCGGGGAATGGCCGAGGTGTTATTTGATACAAAGTTGCAGACGAAATTACTGAAACTATTAATTTGGTAATATGATGTTGCGTTGCGGGCAAGTTACTAGTAGACCGTTTTAGCAAGGTGTATTTATTTATTTAGTATTTCGTTGCAGACGAGATTACTTTATGAAATGTTACCGATATTCTTAAGTAATATTGTCCGCAGAGTTACTTGGATATTCGAAGAAACGCTTTTATTAACAAAATACATTAAAACAAACATCTTCAGAATGATTAGATATAAATATATAATATAACAATAATAATAAGATTTAAACTTAGAGTAATTATTGATAACTCAAAATTTAAAAACGTCAAATTTGAAATACTCAGCTTCAAATTAAAATAAACATTAAACAAATAAATATTATTCATTTAATGTAAGGGTTCCAACCTAGATTACTTTATCTTAAAAAGTTACCAAGCTTCTTAAGTAATTTTTTCTGCTGCTTTAATTTAAATGTTTCAAAGAAAATCTTTACTGACAAAATGCAATTAAAATTGTCAAAATAATTACATATAAATAAATATATAATATACAAATTATTAGAAATCAAATGTAAACCTAGAGTAGGCCTAATTATTGATGACAAACATTTAAGAAACACAATTTTACGTTAAACTTTGAGACTAAATTAAATTGCAGTGTAAATTGTTTAAATTCAACTATTCTTTAAGGCCTAGTGAAGGATAGTTCTATAAAGCAGTTTTATTTTTTTAAATATTTTATGTCATCAGTAATTATTATGTCAATGTGCATATAAGCTATTAATTGTGTGTAATGGATTCTTGGATTAAATGAATAAAGAATACAGACACCGAGGGCAAGAAATATTTCCTGGAACCTCACACCAAACATCCTGTTTATTCGGGTTTAATAATGTGTAGCCTGTGTGTACGTTGATGCATCCTGTTAATATTGTAACGTATTAAAGCAAGCTAACAAAGTAATCTGCTGGCCGTTTTCTCAAAGGTTATTATTTTTGTCAATGTTATTTTTGTCGAGGTATTATTTTGTAAGTAACGTTGAAGATATGATTACTTGGAATTAACACTTCTCTGGAACATTCGTCAGTCCCCTTCACTGCGTTATCACTTGACGTTACAAAAATAATAGGGAGGCCTACGTAACGTATTAACGTGGTAATAGTCTGCAACGCATTAATAGTATTATTTTTCCTGTTACGTTAAATAACGCCCACCTCTAACAAATACGTTTGCAGCAGTTCTGTTTATGCAATCAAAACGTGTATTTACAAGAAAATATCTCTGACCATGTTGAAATCAGTGACCTCCTGTAATGATACCAGCTATTGTATACCAAGAACACTAACCGGCCTGCTTTCAATAACACCGATTGTAATCAGCTGATGTCAATTACGTATTCTGTTACTTTAGCAAAGTAATGTGACCACCGGTCTAAACAAACAGAACCTTGTGATTGAAAGTTTTTAAATAATGCTGTGAGTGTACATAAACAGCTTGACAATCAAATCGATAACATAATTACAAACATGTATATTATAATTAAATTCTGTATTTTACGTGCCGTAACACGTAGTTGTAACAATAACTTTTATATCTGTAGTTTGTAAGGTTATTGTGTGAATGGATACTGTTTGTAAATAATGAGTCATTCCAATCTGGTAAATTGTCAAGACCGTAGTCTCGGTTTAAAGACAGCATCTGTTTTAAAACAATAGCTGCTTGTCTGAAACTGAAAAATGACTTTATTGAACGTTATATTGACTAAATTAGGAATAAATTTTGTGTGAGAACGATATGGTGAATCTATGGAATACTCTGGGATTGGCTACGAAAATGTATGGTGTTTAAGAATTAAGCTTGGGGTTTTTTTATACTTATGGTGATTCGTAAACGAGACATAAGGGACGTTTCCTTCTGTCCTGCGGAGGTGCAGGATCAGTGATGATTTGTTGGATGTGTGTGTATCGAGACCTTCGGCTCTGTGTTTGACTCTATTAATTAATTTTCGGATGAAGTCCTCGAGTGTGGTAACAAAGGATAAAAGGAGATCACGGGTTAGGAAGTTCTTATAACGCGTCTAGCTTATCAGTTCAATACATCGCAAAGTAGATCTGTCAAAGCACATTCATGTTAACAACCGGTTGGCTTAAATCCTTCACCCAAAAGATGATAAAATCATTCGTTTTAGAAGAACTTGGCGTTTAAAAACTGTTTCTCAACCTGTTTCAAGTTCATACAATGGAGTAGGAAATGCAAGCATACAGGAATTGTTTAGAAACCAAAGGTTCGTTTAAAAATAATAATGTTTTACTAACAGTTACTTTAACAAATTAGTTTTACAATTAAAAATGTGGCTACGACTTTAACTACTTAGCCCAGTAAAATGAGACTACCATTTGAACTTTTCTTTCAAAATACATTCATAATTTGTTTATATTTAAATGGTAAGTTCGGTTCTTAAGTGGAAAATAATATCCACCCACTGCTCTGTTAAATCTTTTCATGTTGGTGACATTTTTTAGTAACTTGTGTTCTGTTTCAATTATAAAAAGCAAAAATTCAAAATTACAGATAAACAAATATCTAATCGAAACACTTTATATATTTACTTTACTCAAATAATATTGGCAAAATATGGAATTTAGCACCAACACATTCGAATTTATTTTATTTATTTTTATATTTAGATAACTTCAAAATGTACTTTTACGTTTTATTTTTAAAAGTTTTTGCAGTTTGATCATTATAGAAGATGGTAAAACAAATATGTATGTACTCTTTTATTGAATTACCTTCTACTAGTAGGCCTACTACCTTAATAGTAAATTTTAAATATATATGTTTTTCCCACCAAAACTGTATGTAGTTGGATTTTTTTTAAGGATTTGTGGTGGTATAGGCTTATTAGCAGTTGGTTAGTTTTGTTGTACAGGGAAATAGTAACATCTTTAATTTTAACAATATTTTAGATAAAAAATGTACACTTAGAATGTTAACCAGGACCACAAAGTCTGATCTTAAACACAAACAATTAATAAAAAAATGTATACAAAACTACATATCAATAATATACCGCTAATTGTTTTATAGGTACCTACTATCTAGAAGCTGAGCAATAAGGGAAACTGGATCATTTACTTTGTTTTACAGAGTAGGCTATAGGTACTCTTAGCGGTAAACGAAATGGTCGGCCACCTAAGAAGGTAGCCCTAATGTTTGTTTATGCTCCCAGGAGTGATTCAAAGACACTGTTCAGACAATTAGATGTTTAGACTGAGCGACTGGTATTTTGCTTTGCTTTCATTCCATTTTGGGGTTTTATAAAGTATGACATTATTATAATCGATATTATAAGCATATAATTGTTTTCTGCTTTTTAACTAACGCTCATTTTTTCGAATTTGTAATGAGGTTACAAATAACATTTTTTATTTGGTTAATTATCATCATTCACAAAGAGTTTGTGTACTGTGTACTATGTATCCAGTTTTTGCTCATAGTTTCGCAATATTTGTCCAATATTTTGTGAAATTATCATAGTTTCATCGATAATTTGAATATTGCGCTTCTGTAGCGCTTTATAAACGCTCGTTTCTCTCAATCGTCGATATTCAAGATATTGGCTTTAAACAGGGCTTACTCTTACACTGGTTTAAAAAAATACCTTGAAAGTTTTTGAAACTTGTACATTAAATCGGTTGATTGATCTCGCAATTGCGTAAACAGTAATGTGTTCTACACTCTACCGAAGTGTAGTACTTAAAGTTATTGATTAGCTTATGAGCTCCACAATCTTAGAACACAAATATAAAAATTAGCAAAATGGTTAATCTTTTTTGATAAAATGACAGAAACTATATAAACGAAAGGAATATTTGAGATTTTTTCTGCAAAAAAAGAAATACTCCTAATTAGTTTTGCAGATTTAAAACATTTGAAGATAAGTCTACTTATTTGAATGTGAGTATAAGCGTCTGTTACAGGACTTTAAGTTTTAAGTAAAATTCAAGATGAGATTTTGAAATTTTTTAAAACTATGCCAAGGTAACATCACTTTTTAACTTTTCTTTGGACTAAACATTGCATTTACTAACTACTTATACAACTACTGTATTGGTTCAAAGAGTTTCGTGAATTAGGGTAAATCTCCACACCTATGATTTAACTGCACCAAAATTGAGGCCCAGTAGCAAAGTTATGACTTTATGACTTTTCTGAAGGTCTTTCAAGTTTATTTTGTCCAATACAGTAAATCCTTTCGTGATCTTTATTCGATTTTAAGCTTTAGTTCGCCATTTTTTTATATATCATCTTAGAACTTTGAATAGACTTAGAAAGTTAATGAACTACTGACGTATCATACTCTGATGATGTTACATTCTATTCTACAAACTGGAGTGCCGACTTACCTGGCGGAATAGTTTGTCTATATCTCTAACATAAGTGCAAAGAGCACTAGAAGAGGTGGCACTACTCTTGCTATACCTTTGCACCGGACTATGAAATATAATAAATCATTTACTGTGTCCGCTTGCCGTCTGTGGAATTCGCTACCGGATGCAATTAAGTCTGCTGACTACCGTGTCCAGTTTTCAAACCTATTGATGTCTAGAGATGGGAATTACCGTTACATTGTGGTAATAGTCTGCAACGTTCCACGGCGTCTTGGTAATAGGTTGAAATAACGTATTAAATTTGTAACGTATTAATAGGTGGTGGGAAATTGCCGAGGTGTTATTTGATATAACGTTGCAGACGAAATTACTGAACTATTAATTTGGTAATATGATAATGCATTGCGGGCAAGTTATTGTAGACAGTTTTAGCAAGGTGTATTATTTATTAATTTAGTATTTCGTTGCAGACGAGATTACTTAATGAAATGTTACCGATATTCTCAAGTAATATTGTCTGCAGCGTTACTTGAATATTCCAAGAAACGCCTTTATTAACAAAATACATTAAAACAAACATTTTCAGAATGATTAGATACCTGTAAATAAATAAATATATAATATAAAAGTACCTAATAATAAGATTTAAACGTAGAGTAATTATTGATACCGGTAACTCAAAATTTAAAAACGTCAAATTTTAAATACTCAGCTTCAAATTAAAATAAACATTAAAAATATGTTATTCATTTAATGTAATGGTTCCAAGCGAGATTACTTTATGTTAAAAAGTTACCAAGATTCTCATGTAATTTCTTCTGCTGTCTGCTGCTTTAAGTTAAATGTTTCATAAAATCTTTACTAACAAAATGCAATTAAAATAGTCAAAATAATTAAATTTAAATAAATATATAATATACAAATTATGAGGAATCAAATGTAAACCTAGAGTAATTTTATTGATAACAAAAATTTGAAAAACATAATTTTACGTTAAAGTTTTAGACTAAATTAAATTGCACAGTGTCAATAATAATTGTTTAAATTCAACTATTCCCTAAGGCCTAGGGAAGGATAGTTCTACAAAGCAGTTTTATTTTTTTAGTATTTTATGTCAGCAGTAATTATTATGTCAATTTGCATTTCTGCATATAAACTACTATGTGTAATGGATTCTTTTATTAAATGAATACAGACATCGGGAAGGGCAAGAAATATTTCCTGGAATCTCACACCAAACATCCTGTTTATTCCGGTTTAATAATGTGTAGCCTGTGTGTAAGTTGATGCATCTGTTAATATTGTAACGTATTAATTAACGCAAGCGAAGAAAGTAATCTGCTGGCCGTTTTCTCAAAGGGTATTATTTTTGTCAAGGTATTATTTTGTAATGTAACGTTGAAGATACGATTACTTGATGCAAGACTGGAATTAACACCTCTCTGGAACGTTCGTCAGTTTCCTTCCCTGCGTTATCGCTTGACGTTACAAAAATAATAGGGTGGCCTACGTAACGTATTAACGTGGTAATAGTCTGCAACGCATTAATAGTATTATTTTTCTGTTACGTTAAATAACGCCCACATCTATTGATGTCATATTTATTGTACAAAGTGGATGATGCATCCCAGTTTTGAGGCGTACATTAGAAGTGTTTATTGTTCAGTTGTATAAATGTTTAGTTATGATTGTAATACGTATTTAACCTGTTTGTATTAATTGCTGTTAATATTTTTTATAAATTGTATAAGCTACATTTATTATTATTTGATGTCTGTTAAAGTACTATTTATTTAAAAAAAATTAATTTTGTATATGTTTGTAATTTTGTATTGGGGTTAGGTGGAAGAGAGAACTAAATAATCTTAACCTCACCCTCAAAAAGAAATAAAGTCAATCAATAATAATAATTATAAAGAATATGAATATCTACAAAATTGTTAAAACTTTCATATTAATATTGGTGAATTTCTATTTAGCTAAATATAAACATCACATTACAATGGTTTATATAGATTCCGATTCAAGGTGTTTGTCGAAAAAATATTGTACTTCCTGACATTTTGGTAAGAGACCCAACCCTTTGAGCCAAGTAGGCCTACATGAGTGATAACTTTAAATTTCATCCTTCAGTAGAAACTTAAGTATAATATAATGGTTTTGAGAGCTGTAATACTTGCTATATGAGTTATGCCACATTATCGTCATATTCACAAATAATGCTTTTAAATGTAGGGAGGACTAAAACACTATCCTACTAGTGCAACTGCACGTCATCATTTCTGAAATATACAATACATACTGTATTCATGATGGGTGATAGCTCATGAATGAGTCGTACAATTTGATGTGCGGTAAAAGCAACACTCGTTAGTAACGCGGCAGAAAAGTAGAAATAATGTGTAATATATACTGTAAAAAATTTAATGCTTTCTTTCATTATCATTCAAAGTAGGTGTAGATTATTTTGAATGAGTTAATACGCATACTTTGCAAACGTATTTTACGAATTTATAACGAATTGTAATATTAAAATAATATCTTTCATAAACGTACAAAATAATCAAAGTTTTAACATATTTGTTTTACTTAAGGGCACGTAATATATATATATTTTTAATAACAAATTAATTGTTATTCATTTTTATAATTGTTTGTTGGTTAATAAACAAACAAGTTGTTACTTATATGATGTTTTAATAGACTACCTTTGTCTTTCTAAATGGACAAATCAGCCATTTGTTTGGGGAACTTGACGTCATAAAAGGTAAGGTTTTATTGCTTTAATTTCTGAATTTATACACTGTACAGTCTTTTCAGCTTTTCGGGTCCGGCATCCTTCCAATATATATAAAAATAATATTTTCTTATAGACTGCAACACAACTCCCTAAGGAATTTGTTAACACTAAAGAAGTTCACATTTAAAAAAATTGAACATTTAGACCTTCATTGTAAAACGGGCACAAATAAACCCAAACTTTCCTCCTTCAAAATACACCTTTTGGGATCATGAAATTGGAAAAAATTTACCTTATATTCTGTAAGTGAGAAAATGTTCTGTGTAAACCTAAAATATCCTCCAGTTTATGAACGAAGCCTTCTAAGATTTGGAACAATACATAAAGCTGAGCATCACACAAATTATATTGAAAGAAACAAATAGCAATTAAACTTGTTTTGCATTTTCAACTTCCTTTTAAATTAAATTCATTTTAAATGCATTTTTTCTGTCGTTCAAAACAAAAAAATGTAATTATCTTCACCAGGTGAATTAAACAATAAAAATAATAATTTAACATCACCATTAAAAATATATAAACAATAACATCTGTAATTTATATAGCAAAGTTCGTACATCCAAAGTATTAGCACAAAAAAAAAGTAAAATACATAAATGAAATAAATTTCAACTAATAAAAAAATATGTACATATCAAACTTTGTATAACAAAATCAGAACATTTGGATTCTCCAAAATATACAAGACTCTTGATTTTTGAAATTCATAGAATTTGTTAAATTCTCCAATAGCTGTACTGCACACACTTTCGTCCTGCTGCCACCATACAAATTCGATTAACATGAAATTGCACTTTTTTAGTTCAGTTAATATGTTTTACATACAGGAACTATATGATTTAATAACTATATATATATATACAGATTAGTTTCTTTACACCAATATTTACACTTTTTGTCTAAAACAGTTTCTTTTAATAAAGCCACAAATTCTTTAACATTTACTGCGAATAAATTTTCATTTAAGATCCAAACAAGGTTTTCAGTAAATTATAAAGTTTAGAAGAGTCAAAAGATTGACCTTATGAACTCGGAACAAGTTTAAACTTTTAAATACATTTGATTTTATAACAAAGTTCAAATAATTCCGAACCGAGTTGAATTTTTTCTTTGCCTCGATAGAAATGTTTTCGCAAAAGAACTTAGAAATTATTTCAATCAAACTAAATCTCCACAACTCAACCTTCAAAACAAAACCTGCGTAAACTCACAAATTCATTCTCTTAGTTATATTACTAATTCTGTTTCTTTTACGTTGTTCTATCAAGTTTAGTTCACTTCACCCAAGCAACACTCGACCGTTACTTTAAATCAATAAAAAATCATTTTTGTAAATACCAACGACTAATTTAAAGCTGTGAAACATAAATTTTATTGTAATTTACTGACACAATATTTGAAGTTCTGTCTGACAAACTTTATGTCTTTGAAAATTTGTTGCAACGTACTAAATTGCAATATAATAATTTTCCAACTATTATCACGTTTAGAATAATCTGTGCAGTAACTGAATAAAATGAAAATTCATTTCAATTTGCCACGATCAAAGTTTAAATCTTTTTCATTAAGAAACAAACGTCTGATTTTATAAAATAAACGCAAGATAAAACAAATCTGTCATAAAATAAACACAAACACAATACGTAAAACAAAATTAGGCTTTCAATATCTTAGATTATATTGTACCGTTAAAAAGTTTCAAATTCCATTATTTGTTCAACGTCATGACGCGGCAAAAGCAAATCTTGCAATCTTCTTATCGTACTTTTATCTAGCTTACAGAGATCAAAATCTAATGTTTTCTCTGTAATTTCGTATGGTCCCGTTTCCGCGATTACGTCCACAACCCTTTGTATCTGCGTGTCGTCTTCGAGCGTCATGATTTTACTCTGAAGATCTATCAACTCCCGGTACTCTTCGGTAAAATTTGGTGCTGGTGATGGTTCCACAACTACATGCGGTTTTTCTATTAACTTCTCTTTCTTCGATATTTTCTCCTCCCTTTCACTCCTGTCGTCCTTCTTGCTTTTCTCTATCTTCTTGTGTTTTTGTTTCTGTTTGTCGCTCGATTCACTTTTGTCTTTTTCTTTATGTCTGTCTTTTATGTACTTCTCCTCTCTACTTTTCTTATCATTACGCTTTTCCCGCCTTTCACTTTTATCACTTTTACTAACGTCTCCTGAAGATTTAGAACTTACCTTTACTTTGACTTCATCGTGCGAGGGTTTCTTGTCTTCCGCTATGACATTAACCGGTGGTGGAGGAGGCGGTGGCACCGGAGACGAAGGGCTTTTTGATTGTTTATCTTGGGATTTCTCTTTAACTATCTCTCTGTCTCTAGTCTCTTCCTTTTCTTTACTCGTACTTGCCACTGGACTTTCTTTCTTACTCGTTTCCTTCTCTCTCTCTTTGTCTTTATGAGGACTGTGTTCGGAAGACTTAGATGAAGACGAAACCTGAAATTCGAAAACAAAATTAAAAATTCTTTATCCAAACAGAACTAAACCATGGATACTAATACAAGCGGGGGGTTTGAATTAACTTTTCAAAGTGTTAAATACAACTTACTGGAATATTATACTTTTTATTTGTCTTAAAAGCAAAAAACCTAATAGGTTATTATCACCTGATGAAAAAAGACCTAATGAGACAGATTACTAATGTGAACTGTGTCTTGTGCTGCTCCTGGCTGTCCAATGTTTTAATGTGAATAAACTTAAAGAGTTTTTGTTTGGAAATTGTTGACAAGCAAGCTCTTTTAGTGCTAAAGAAGACAAATAACATTGTGTTTCTTTGTCACACATATTTAAAAAATCTTAAAACTTCTAAATTAATTACTATAATTAGGTACTATTAGTACTGTACCTATTATTAAAACCAGTTCAGGCCTAGTTTTTGGATTATTTATTCAACAAACAGAGATATCTCATAATGGAATAATCTCCATATCACTGAATTTAATATATTAGGTTCATAGATCTCTTCTATTTGTCCGTCAAGTGATACACTTATTGGTATTTATACTACCAACATAGGCATACAATATGCTTTTAGTTCCCTTTCAAGTATTTCAGAACACAAAAAAGATAAATCAGTCTTTATATCAAGATCAAAATTTTCAATAAATGTTTTTACATCTTTTTCATCGTCCGTTTTGTCACTTAAATAACACTGAACACATTGTTTTAAATTAGTAAAAGTTTCTAAAATTGCAGGGAGCCACTTATTTCTTGAGGTAAGTATCCAAAATATACAGCTTGATAAGTATCGATTCTGATCAAGTAGGAAACTGAATAATCACTCTAGATTGCCGATATTCTGCTGATTCCACACAGACTCTGTAATAACAATACTTGTTTACCATACATCTTCTTAAACCATATATGGTGATCTCCAAGATTAATAGGTATACATTCCTCGTTGTCTTCTTCAAAATATGTTGTAATTAAAGATGCATTATTAAGTAAAACGTTCCACTCTTTTGTTGAAATAGAGACCCCGTTACTATTGATTATACTTATATATGAATTCGTGTTTCGAACTGGCGATTTGCATCTATTCCAATAGATGCTGCTTTGTATTCCTATTGTTAAGCGGATATATTGTGTTAAAGTAGCCTAGGCAGAGGTCGAAAGGGTTTCACCCTTTTTGTTGATTTGTAATTTTGAAAACAATCGTTACTTCTTCCTTCCATGTTGGACAATTTATTTGTTTCCTGAGCTTTTACAGAGTTCAGATATCCTTTGAGATGTTCCATTTTTTAACTGTAATCATAATAAGTAAAGAAAATAATTAACTATATTAAATATTAATATTAGTTTTTGGTTTTTGTTGGTTTTGTTGTTATTTTTATTACTATTAGTTTTTTAACCCATACATTTAAGAGTGATATTTTTTCAATTCAGTAAATACAAGAAAAATATTATCTATACAAATTTAATAGAGTAAATAATACTGTATTTTAGTATATTCATATAATTTGTATGATGTTAGTAATGAGTAGCGCATTTATATTGTTCATCAATTTTGTATACTCCAAAGTAAAAATGCCCTGTGTATAATTATACTGTAAATATATGCAGGTCAATACTCACCAAATATGTTTCACCCGTCAAATGCATGTAGTTCTAGTAAGTTGATGGAATTAGTGTTCTTTGTAGAAGTCAAAGCCTTTTTTATAACAGTAGAAAGAAAAAACTTTTTGAAATATGTTACCGAAAATAAAAAAGAAAGTTGTTTTTCACTATTAGGTTCATTAAGCTTTAGATTTATATGGGAGTAGGATTTATTAGTCATGGATTCACTTGCGTTTAAAGAGAGAGTTGATTTTAGCCTAGGTTTATAGGGGAGAGGGTAACCTTGGGTAAGGTTTAAAAAAGGTGGGGATGGGATTAATTTTTAGTCAAAGTTTTTTGGGAGGTTGGGATGAATTTTTAGTTTGAGGGGTGACCCGGGAATGATTGGGTGGTGGGTGGATGGAATTTTTGGGGAGTGCTCCGGGAATAAAGGAGTGGTGGGTGGAATTTTGGGGGTAGAGGGATGAATTTTTGGGGCTAGAAAAAGGGGTGTTAGGAGGGTTTTGAAGGTTGATACGGGGGTTGTGAGGGGAATTTTCTGGCCTGGGGCGGGATCAAGGGGGTGGTATGTGGGCGGCGGTGGGTGGAATTTTTGGGCCGGGGCGGGAAAAGGGGGTTGTAGGAGGCATTTCGGGGGTGGTGGGAGGAATTTTTGGGGCAAATTTTAGGGTTGGGGGAGACCCCGGCACAACCTGGAACAACCTGGGGTAAAACTGGCTATTCTCCTCAACTGGTGTATCACTTTTTATAATTGAGAAAATGGTAACCAAGAAAATACAATATCTCTGGGTGAAAGTAATTTTCGGTGATTAATACATTCAGGGAAAGTGACCATAGAAACCTATTTCAGACAGAATTAATGCATTTTCTCAATTACCCTTGTCTCAATGATAAAACATTGAAAGAAATAATATTTACATAACACACTTCGTGATTGATAAACTGGGCACTTCAGTTCAATGAATCCCAATGAGGCTTTTAGACGGCGTCGGAAATTTTACCGCCCTGTGTGCACACTTAAAATTTTATGAGCGGTGACGGTAACTAATCCGCAGCCGACAAAAAAACGCCGTGTGTGTTCCAAGCCTATGGGGTTAGAGGGAGCGCACCGAAAGTGAGGCTGGGAATGAGTCATGGTTGCTATACTAAATTATTCTAAAATAGGCCTGAATCACAATTAGAACTGGCAAATTATACATACATACATGTAACATTTTGAAGTATTTTTGGGAAGATTAAAACGTGTTATTTTGCAAATTAATTTTAAATTTGTTTCCATAAACCCCCATTGTTGTTGTAACTCTTCCCATACGGACGTCCTGTTTACGCCTATGACCATAGCGAATGGAAATTTAATTCTCTACAACTTTCATATCTGAAATTTTTTTCTCTGAAGCGATCTAAGGGCTCAAAAATGCAAAAAACGTGTGATAGTTTTGCTTTAATGTATTTCGGCCGTTATTGCACATTTAACTCTAGGAGTAACATTCATGAATTGTTAACACACATTTCTTTAAGAGTACAACAGTCCTTCTTTAACACGTTCACTGCTACGCAAACTTCATATTTCCTATGCTTGGAGCTGACCTTTTATTGTTTATATTTATTGAATAAATGAGTAGAAATTACTTTATTTTTTATTTTTGAACCTTTCTACGTAATAATCATTAATATTTTAAAGCGGAGCACATGTGCGTCCATAGTACATGGGCTTAAAATTGGCGTGCGAAGCACGCAATGCTCTTTGAATTAAAAATTCTCCCAATACGGAGGTTTGCCTGCGAAGCACGCAATGCACTGTGTATTGAAATTACTCCCAATGCGGGGGTTGGCGTGTAAAGCATGCAATGCATTGTGTATTGAAATTACTCCCAATATGGGGGTTGGCGTGCAATGCACTGTGCGTCGGCCGCTTCTCATAGGGTTCAGTGTCAAGCTCACATGTGCGTCCATAGCAGTGAACGTGTTAACGCTAGGAGTAAAATTATATACATTGTTTGCACATAATTCTTTAAGAGTAACACATTTTGAAATTACATAATTAATTATATAATTATAATATTATATACTAATATTATTATAATTATAATATTATTATGTAATAATATTATGATTTTAATAAGTATGCGAAAAATAGTGATCATTATAATGTAAGCAGTATTTATTTAGTGACTACTGATTTTGAGTGAGGTATTAGTGTATACACTCTACATAGAATTCTAAGAATAATTCAATATGTATGGGATAATTATTATAATAATAATTATAATATAATATTATAATAACGTACTATAATAAATTATGTATCGTCTATTCCCTCTCCACGCGCTTACTTGCCTATATATACTATTACCTGACAGGACAATGTTCGCTATTGCAATAATATGGTTACTCACAGCAAATGTTACATCTTAAAGTACTTTAGCTGATTCTGTGTGCATTTTGAGACAGTGGTTTTTTTACCGCTTGCCTATGTGCTTTACGCGATTTGCATTAGAAAAACGCTTTCGTCTATTTTCCCCCCTTTTTTTGGCATTTGTTCTGGTTGCGACCGAACTGCATCAGATGATGATGATGCACACTGTTTTGATAGGGTTGGAAGTTGAGAAATTTGGAGACCGTCGTCTGAAACCTGGGATTGGGAAGCTGACTGTATTTCCCCCACACTAATATCCATTGAGTTGTCAGGTAAAGAAGGTGTGAGAGGAATGATAACATCAAAGTGGCCTCTCGTCAGTTCCCCAGTAAACCTTAGCCTCCCTACTCCCTCAATCGGTTTGAAAAAACTCTCCCACAACTAATAACCATCTCTGTACACCTGAAATTCATAAAAAATATTTAAAATGCTGCTTGAATTTCACAGGAGGTTCTAAAAGTTACCGGTTTGCTCATATCCGCGATATATTCTTTTTTTGTTGAATAAATATCTCCTGTTACTTTTAAAGTATACGGTTTGAACCTGCGCCAATTGTTTGAAACATGACTAACAACTCTGGTCCTCACCTCAAACCCCAGGGAATCGTGTCTTGTACAATTGAAGCCAAAGAGTAGAATAAGCTTTGGCCATCCTGGCTTAGAAGAAGAAACTACTCTGTGAGGAATAGATATTACTACATCCATTAACGTGTATGACCTCCATTGTTGTAATATAAAGCTAAATTTTATATTTAAGTGAGTAATAATACGTTACAGTAAAATAAAACATTGTAAAATATTACTTCATCAAACTGTACAAAATATAAAATTTTGTCTAAACTTACTTCAGTTAAACAAATATCAATCTTCTTTACAAAACTTAAAACGCACAAATATAATAATTATAATAATTATTATTATAACTATCCCTTACATATTGAATTATTCTTAGAATTCTATGTAGAGTGCATACACTAATACCTCACTCAAATTCATTAGTTCCTAAATAAATAATGCTTACATTATAATGGTCACTAATTTTCGCATACTTATTATAACATAATATTACTAGGATATATTAATATTATAATATTATATACTATATATCGTCTATTCCCTCTCCACGTGCTTACTTGTCTATATATACTATGTATCGCCTATTCCCTTTTCACGCTCTG